>JAKUCV010002230.1:0-50647 GCA_028386065.3 Turnera subulata | reverse complement strand
CCAATTATGCCTACGTCTCCGGAGCACTGCTCTTTTTATAGGAGAGGAAGAATATTTAGTACAATTGTTAGGATACAATGTACTCTAATTTGGGATGGATTTCTAAGGCAAGGGGGAGTTCTATTTATAGCAAAACAAAACTCCCCACAAGCACTTTCTCCAAGATGTGGGATTGGAATGGGCAACACTATTCCAACAATTTTGACTCCATAAAGTAGAGCAAAAGCTAGTGTGCAGGTCGAGGTGCAATGCAACCGGGAATTTCAATCATATAATAAATAAGACCTTTTATCCAGGACCGGGATGAGTTGTGGGTGCTCAATTTTATGAAGGAGATGAAAGGGTAAGCAGTTTAAAAGACAAACAATACAAGTAGTTCTGCAAAAGCATAAGTAAAATAATGTTTTTGGTATAAATGGATGTAAGCCAAAAATAGATTTAATCATGTAAAATTGATCAAGAAATTTTGCTCTTAAGAAACTGGGAAGTAGGTGAGGTCATCCATTTTTATATATGATGTGGTCTACTAACACACTTATTCCTCATTTTTCTTAATTTTCTTGTTATACTGCAATTTTTTTTTGTACACTCTTTTACAATTAGATCATCTTTCATCTCTCTCCTCCTCTTGCTGGTCGTCCTGATGATAATGGTATTGTAACATTTGGTTGCTTGAAACAACTTTCCTTGTCATCTTTTAGCGCGGGAGATTACGGTACTACTAATACCATCCCTTCTCTGGCCTGCTGTTGCCCTCTCATTGAGACGTTGGTTCTTAAGGAATACTCATTTCTGGAAAATAATGTGGAACTTGGCACCACCAATCTGCCTTCCTATGCATGTATCCAGTTGAGCACTCCTAATCTGCACACCTTCAAATGTCCTGGCCTGTTCTATTTGGATTATTCAGGAAATCGAATTGGCAATTTTGGTCTGGAGAGGAGATCTGCTAGCACATTGTGCTTACCCTCATACAATTAGTAAAATGAAAATAAGTGCATCAGCCCTACGATTAGTGAAACCAGAATAAGTGCATCTGGGTTGAGGCTGTATAGGTTGTTTATGAATATGGATTCTTAATATGAATGGTGAAGTTTTAGTTTTGGTGTTGCTTAAGTTGATTTGACTTAGTATCGTATTACAATTCATTTTCTTTAACGGACATAGTTCGGGGATTTAAAATTGGCAAAATAATGAAGTTGACGTTCATTTGAGGATGGGTATGTTGCACTGAGAGTTACCATTGAGGAAAAAAATTGGCGCACAAGGGGGTCTATGTTCATTTGCTGCAAAGCCTGTAAGGACTAGAAAAATTCAAAACTCATGAACATATCTTGATGTTCTATAGTGTATATTCTTTCGTGAGTGACATTTCCCAGCAGGACTAATTCATCTGATATAAACTCAGTGCACTATTGTCACTTCAATGCAGAATAAGCCACTGGCATAAACCATCAAACGAAGTTTGACTACCCCCACCCCACCCACTTTGTGAGCAATGATATAGTCAGCAGGAAACTACTTCTAAATGGGTATTCCCTTTTCATGAGCAGGCTTAGTATTCTCACAGATGACAGAATTATATAATGGAAGTCGCTTTGTACCCTTGTAAGAGATTCAATCTTCTGCAACCATGGAATGTATAAGAGCTGGCAAGTCTGATCTTCAGAAATACTAACTTTAACATAGTATCTACAATGTTAAGTAAAACACCCATACTAACGAGAGCAAACTTAAACGAAACTTTTGAAGATCTTAAGAGGATCATAAATCCTATATAAATCTCCGCAGATAGCTTTCATACAGGCCACAAAACGGCAAGCATATGGGTAAGAAGTACGCGAGTTAATTGTTTAATCATGAACCGGCCAACCCGGCTGGCAACAAGTGGTCATACCATACTCATTCTAGTAGCAAAGCACACAGACGAATTCGGAACACTCATATGTCTTCTATGCAAGTAGAAAAGCATATAGTTAGGCATTTTGAAAATGGAAAGTTCTCTTTCTGCAGGACCAAAATTGGGAGTTGCTAAAAGTGCCTGGTTTGGCGAGGAAGCATAAGCTTGTTTCCAAAGCAAAAAAAAGGCAGAGCATTTTGATGAATGCTGATGGATGACAAACTGGGGAAAGACAAGCGACAAGGGTTTGCTTTCTGGGTGAATTTACCCCAGAGGCTTGTTCTTGAGCTGCATGACATAAAAACAACACCAGAGAGATGGATATACTTTTATTGTTTGTGTTCAAACATAATTTCAGTCATTTTTCGCTTCCTAATAGTAATACATTGCTATAATAATATTGTCAGGCCCTTCAGAGACATAGTAGCTCTGATTCAACTTAACAGCAATCTTTCCAACGAAATTTGCTTAGATTCTAGTAAAGAAGAAGGAACGCACAACACAGCAGAAGCCCTAACTAGGATTCAACAATCTATAGAGCAAAACATACCTAATCCAATCTCAATCCCAGACACACACACAATTATTACAAAAACCCTAGAACCAAAAAGAGGGTTCATTGATTCTTACTGAGCCGCAAGTTCCAATCTTGAGGAAAGCCCCCAACCCAACCCATCAAACCCATCACAAAACAAGGCATAAACAGCCAACCAGAAGGCCGAAGCTATGGAAACCCAGGAACAGCAGCCGCAAAGCTTGCCAATCCTGGACTGGTACCCAATCCTCAAGGCGAAGAAGGAAGCCGTGAAGGCGAGGACGTCGCAGATCACGAGGGCGTGAAACAACGACGGGTGGCGATTGAAGACGACGAGGGTGGGGACTGGATTCCCGTCGATGTTCTCGTGAGGGAGCGATCCTATGAACACAGCAACCAAGCAAGAAGCCCACAGTATCGGCTTTGTACCAGTCGCCAGCAGCTTCTCGGCTTTGATCATTATTTAGTACCTAAGGGAAGACAAGAACTCCTGGAGCCGACCCAACAGATTTTCTCATAATTGTTAGGAAAGAAGGTTTCAATGAGTCGGCGCAGCGGTCGTTTCCTCGATCTCTATTTTTTTTTTTTTTTGGTATGTATTGTCTCGCGGTTCTTCTAATAAGCGTATAAACAGGTAATATACCCATAAAGATTCTTTATCTTAAATACTTAAATAGTCCCATATATTTATCACATTTGACCATTTTTGCCTCTCTGTTCTAATTTAAACGTAAGTGGCCCTTACACTAAACAATTGCAATAAATTAGTCTCTTTACCTAATTTTGTTTCTTTATTTTTCAAGAAATTGTTGTTATGCCACATTTTTTTATTGATTTTATAATTAGTTAAACGGGTCTAATAATGAAATATAATTTGTACCACGTTATTAATTTCGAGAGAAATTAGATAGGAAAAATTCGCCCACTAATCACAAATATCGAAAAAATTTGTCAAATCAAATGGAACTATTTTAAATTGTTTGTTACATCTTTTATTATAAGAATTTTAAGTTTTTTTATGATTCTTTTTTGTTACTATTGTTAGTAATGGTTCAAAAAGATCTAAATTATAGGAGCTCGTCATTTCTTATCCGATCACAAGAAGTGGACTTGAGTCTTGATAATAATGTAGATGACACGAATATAGGTAATTTTAATTGTTAAAAAGCATTTGCTGGTTCAAAAAGCATTTGTTGGTTGAGACCTGGGACGGATCCGGATTAGTCGGATTGTTACTATTGTTAGTAATGGTTCAAAAAGATCTAAATTATAGGAGCTCGTCATTTCTTATCCGATCACAAGAAGTGGACTTGAGTCTTGATAATAATGTAGATGACACGAATATAGGTAATTTTAATTGTTAAAAAGCATTTGCTGGTTCAAAAAGCATTTGTTGGTTGAGACCTGGGACGGATCCGGATTAGTCGGAGAAAAACTCTAGTGCCGAAAGGGAAGAAAAAAATAATGTATGATATGAATAATTGAATGCAAAGTGAGTGATTCTCTAATTAAGGCTTAAGGTGGGGTTAAGAGTACGAATATCACAAAAGTGTGAGATAATATTTTTTTTTGTTTTACTTTATTTTGGATAAAAAAAATTATGATGTGTTATTGTTTCATTTTGATTTGGATACAAGAATCTTAAGTTGTTTGTATTACAGAATTTCTCAATATATTTATTATTCTTACACCTCATTGGCATATAAGGCCATGTTACAAGTTAACAGCGAGCTTGTAGAAAGAATTTGGCTTAAATTAACCAAATTTAAAACTGTCGGACTTGATTGAAAATTACCTATGACCCATGGGGCTTAATGGGAAGTTTTCCAAAATTAAGGGGAGGAAATGAAAGTAAGCATATACATATGCTCACTCACTCAGTTGTGGAGGGTTTTCTGTAGAGGGCTTTACTCTTTTGTTGATCCTTAAAAAACCCTAGTGTTTTTTTGCCGTAGCGAAACACAGGAGTTGGGTCAGGGAAGGATTTGCAATGGAGGAAGAAACCATGGATCATAGTATAGTAGAATGCTTGCCTTTGCCGGATAGGATTGAGGAAATAGTTCTTTGGGATTTGACTTCTGGTTCGCCGCGAGCAGTCTCCGAGCAAGTGTTCCCAGGGAGGAGTGTGGCATTCGATAGGAACCAGAAAGCGGGTAAATTCTTTTTCTTTTAATTTTTTTTTCCAATTTTGATTTGACATTTGAACAATTAATTATACTAAACATGTTCTTCTCTAGTGATACTAGAGCAAATCATGGGTCTTTTGGTTGGCGATGATGAGAAGAGTATAATTGATCCTGATGCAAGGGAACGGGTGCTTTCTGGTATTGTTTCTTCTTTTTTTTCTTTTTCTTTTTTTTTTGAAAAAGAAAAAAAACTATTATTTTGAAATGATTAAACAACACTTATCAACATCAATCTTCCTCCTATTATTTCAGGTCCTAGAGAGTACTGTCCTACAGTGTTTGCTGCAGGGCATATAAACGGGAATCGACCTGGGAAGCAGGTCTCGTTCCCACAAAGGAATCCACATATGGCTTCTTCTTCATCTTGGTTGGAGGATGCTGTAAAAAATGATGGTAGCCCAAATGCCAGTTTTAGTGGAGCTAATATGACAGGTTCTGTAATATGCCAGTTTTAGTTTTACTGATTGCTGTAATAAAATGTGGGCTGCTCATGAAAACTTTGGAGGAACTCGGGTAGGTGGGCGAGTGAACGATGGTGCGCAGCATGTAAACGTGAATGATCCTGAGAGGCAATCTGTGAGCGGTTTGGGCCTGGGAATTGCTCCCACAGATCCTGTTTCCTACAGAGGGGATCCTTCCACTGCACAAGATGTTACCGCCCTGTCCAGAATTGTAGATTTAGCAAAGACAAATATCAGCGTTGCCGTTGCTCCTCCTTTGGCTATCATTCATTCATCCGCCACTGAATCTGGTTCTGGGTCAGGAGCGCACAGCGTCAAGATTCTGACCCTGTGTGCTTGTCTCTTGTCTTCAATCTGTTCCTACTTCTGCATTCGGCTTTCCCACGCAAAGCCTAATACTGCCCGGTGGTTGGGAGATATAGGATCGGCTCTCCTCTTCGTGGCAGTTTTTCTGATGGTGGGAATTTACATCACCGCTAATCTTTCCTGAGTTTTCTAATTTTGTTCTTGCAAAAAAAAACCCCAATGAGCTTGGGAATGCCATTTGAATAAATAGAATTAGTGAAAATGAGAAGTAGGATACTCCTGTGTGCTTGTATGGCTTCTACTTCTATGTAGATTGTTAATGCGAATGGTGAATTTTTAGTTTTGGTTTACTCTTTCTTGGCGTAGCTTGGTGTTCTCATCATGAATGTCCAAATTCCAATATTCTTGGTGCATTTTGTGGTTCAATTGTACTGAACCACAAAGAGGCAGCATATAGAACAAATGAAACAAAGAGGCAGCATATGGAGGCATTTCTGTTCTTGAATAATTATTTTATTATTTTACTTGCAATATGTGACCATTTCTCTTTGCCCTCTCCAAGAAATGGTTAAGTTCTAAAATTGTGACATGTTGTAATTGGGAAACGGTATTTTTACAGTCTGTAATTGGAAACAGTTCTGGAGGAAGACACGACATATGCGTAATTGGAGACCGTATAGAAGAAAGAAGTCTAGACATGGGGAGAAGTTTGCTTTTGGGTTACAAATAAGCTTTAGAGTTTTGCTCAGTTGAAAACTCAGCAACCTTGATGCTGGTGTCTTTTCACAGGAGAGGGACCTTGCCAAGGGAGATTTGACTCCTTAAGGCAGAGCAGTAAATGAGCTGCAATACTGTATTTCTAGGGGAGTGTCTGCACAGGGTTCGTTTCCGTGTCATGAAGAGCTTTGCCTTTGAAGATGATGATGAGTGTGCAAGGTATTGACATTGGGATAGTTTTGGATTATTATGTGTCTTTCAAGGTATGTTCATCAGAGTGCAGATGGTACTGATGCATGATCAGAGTGCAGAGAGGTGATATTGCCAGGATCTTCAACAACTTCAAGCCTCTTTTTCATTATGCCACCCACTCCCTTGACTGTGCTTTTCTCTAGAAGAAGCAAGAGCTCTGTATGTTGTTACTATATGAATTTTCTGATTTATTGATATTTTGTGTAATGTGGCTAGGCTGCTTCATGAAGGATTAGATGAGTCATTTGGCTGCCCTGACTCTTGATTGCAACTCAAATGTCCTATCTCTTTCTATTTCTTTGCATTTGCATGTTTTGTATCAGCAGAACACTGACAACATTTCCTTTTTTATGTATGACAAGCCATCCAAAAGCTTACATGACTGTGTGGCTGTGCCGGAGCTTATGATGGTGCAGCGATGGCTGGAGTGAATGATGTTTAGTTGATGCTCCTAGATACCATCAGTTCTTATATAGAGGCTCTTGGCAGGAATTGGCACGGAAAAGTCAACTGGATTCAGCATTCTTACTCAAGCTCTTGAAAGCTTGATGGTGGACACAAAAGACGAGGTAAAGTTTGTCCGCCTGATCAAAGAAGTTTGTATTTTCAATTTTGATGAGTAGAACCAGTTGAATGCACCTGCATGACTCTCTCGATAGAGTTGTTTTTCAAAAATTATTTCTGATAAGGTTGTCGTCACTTGACAGATGATCTGATACTGGATGGCAGTGCAATAACCAGACTTTCAATTGCTGCAGCCGCATTGGTTGCAGGGGATACCACAGGAAATTATAATCCTTTCGTTTCCATTATGCTATTGTAGTGTGAAGCATGCTTGGAATGGTATGTGATCCATGGCACCTGTCAATTTCTGCTTTTGACGTATTTTCATATATTCAACTTCTCTCATTAGATGTTATATGCAATATACAATTTTGCCTGATTAGGTAGAGAACTAATTGTTGCCTGGGTTTTCCTTTCAAGTAGAGAATGGGGGTCAAATATTTTTCACTTTTAATGATCTGATGTTTGAATGCTCGAGGTTTGGTCAGAGCATTCAGGTGATTAAGAATGTACTGTCACTTGGCAAGCCCATTGATAAAGGTGCGACAGCATGCTTCTCTTTCAGATGCTTGAGGGAAACTATATGGGTGGAGACAACTGACCTAGAGTTTTTGTCTTTGCAAAAAGGAAAAAGAGAAAAACAAGAGAAAGTTGACTCTAAGTTCCTTCTCTAGCGGTAAAAAATTGGCATGATTATAGCTACATCAACAGACGATTGATTGAGTCTAGATTTTCTCAGTAACTTTGTTTTATGTCAATAATAGTGACAATAAGATCACGAAGTGATAAGTACTTATGGCTTGGAGTCGATTCACGGATAAGTTGGATGTGTGGTTTTCACCAATAAAATGCTGATGATCGGGCACTTTTTTTGTATTGAAAAGTTGGTAGAACCATCAGCGCAACCTGTAATGCTTTGTTCTAGCTATACTGTGAGTTACTTTTTTAAGACTAAAACAGTGATGTCTTTGATGTTCTTTACATAAAAATTGCAAGTTGTAGTCCATGGCAGGTTTGCTCTAAACATTGCACTAAGTTTTTCTGCTTCCGGTCTTCATGAAACTTGTTGGTACATTCAGAAGAAACTAGTGTGGGTAGTTGCAGCTTGAATCTGGATATTTTGAAGAAGGAAAACACACATAGAGAGAAGATTGAGATTCTGCGTACCAAGTCATCGGTTCTTTTTTTTTTTTTTCTTTTGACATGAGTCGATACCTGCATTACGGAGTGGATAGGTGCGGCCAGGCTTCTCGATGTCCAAGACCTCAACGACAGCGTCTACCCTGGCGGAGTTTACCAGATCCCTCTGGATATCATGTGCAAGAGCAAGTTTTGAAAATCTTAAGTTTATCTGGCTGCGATTACAGTGATCTTCCTTCCTCCTCTTGCTGGTGATCCTGATGATGATGGTACTGTAATATTTGGTTGCTTGAAACAACTTTCCTTGTCAGCTTTTAGGGCGGGAGATTACAGTACTATAATACCATCCCCTCTCTGGCCCGCTGTTGCCCTGTACGTGATTGAGACGTTGGTTCTTAAAGAATGCTCTGTTCTGGAAAATAATCTGGACCTTGGCACCACCAAACTGGAGAGAGTTACGGTGGACAGCTGTGGATTGAAGCCATAGCCATTGAAGCAACAAGTCTGCAAATTCTCAAAAATGCAGCAAGAGAGTGCAAGGTTTCTAGTATTTTGCTGGAGAGTCTGGAAATATCACATGATCTGCCTTCCTCTGCATGTATCCAGTTGGACACTCCTAAGCTGCACACCTTCAAGATGTCCTGGCCTGCTCTCTTTGGATTATTCAGGAAATCGAATTGTCAAGGTCCAGTTATCCCCCAGAGTAAGCTGACTACTCAAGACAGAAGTAGTTGATGAGTAATTACTTATTTTGCCTAGATCAAGTATGGTTAACACCAACAAGAACAAAGTTAATTTGGCATCTGTGTCCTACTTTTATTTATAATTCTGGTTGCAACTCTTTATAGCAACTCTTTATAGTTTATGTTACTGCCAAGAGCGCATGGTAAACTATGGATCTCTGTAGTGTCTTACAAAAGTGAAGCTGCATTAGTTTTTTAGCTCTTTGAAAGGTTATTATGGCTTAGATTCTTCAGTCCTTGAAGTTATTAGCGGCACCTTTTCTTTTCACTTCATCCAAGTCATGTTCTATCCCAATTTAGATTACTTCTAGAGAATCATATCAAATTATGGTGATGATGAATATCTATGTTTTCTTTGTTTTAGTTTAGCATGGGATTATTTTTGATAGAATGCCTAAAGAAAACTCTTATAAGGTAAATAATTGATCAGCACGGAAGAAGAAAGGAAAGTACTAGATTGTAGTTTTTGTTGTTCCCCGAAGCGAATATCATCTCCCCATTGTAGATGGTTCAGCCACGCCTGCTGTCATGAAATGGTTCGAAATGCGTTTTTCTTGAAGCTTGATCTAATTTGTTCTGTGTATTATTTCCTCTGTTGGATTCATATTATGTACTATGGACTTTGGGAGTATATCTTTGCCAAAGGAAGTTGCTGGATTTTGATCCTAGAACTGGAACTTGAATGCTAAGACTAATTGTTCAGCCGGGTGCCTGGTTATTGGTTGAATGAAGGCTCTGTCTTTTTCTACTGATGCATGGATAGATTAAAGTCATTCAGGCTGATAAACCTTTCCAAATTGGGTTTTCGGTCTCTTTTTATGCTCATAGCATGACCTTCTCTTCTTAGTATTATTGAGGAGATCCACAGGGTTTTGTTTGTGTTTCACAGATTCTGTAAGTAAGAATAAACAATAAAAGCTTACTGCCTCATGTGTACACTGATACCAAATGTTTGAGTTATTGTTTGTCTAATTTGTTCTCTTGAGGGTGGATCAATAATATGGATTTAGACTTATCAAGCAATGCCAAATGCTTATTGCTTAGTTGGCAAAGAAAAATCTTGGTCTTGTAGTTGCTCTTGCTTTCGGTGTCATTAGTTCTTCCCCAACATCATCCGCATCAGGAATTCCCAGTGTTCAAGTTTTGAAAGTTTGTATTTATGCTTTTATCTACAGTTTTTTCTTGTCTCTGTTCTAGACTTTCCCATAGATACCCTAATGCAGGCATATGGTTTGGAGGTATAGGGCCATGTTTCTGTGCTACACCTTTCAATGTAGTATGTAATTAATAATGCTTTTGTTCCAGCAATTCTGAAATGCCATATACTGCAGTGAAGCAAAAGTTGGCGTTCTTTCAGTACCATTATGATATCAAAGCCATCTTTACAAGACGCAAATTCTTTTCAAGAATTCCTTGGTTGCATAATTGATAAATTGTTATTTGGGGTGTCATAATCTCATTGCATGTTGGAACGCTACCGTTAGGCTATATAAGCCTATAAACACGTCACAGTAAGTTGCCATCACAATCACTTCCTCGAATAGTAGCTTGGCTAGACTCTTGATCCTTCTTGCCACTAAATCTGTATCCATTCCACCTTGAGAATGTGAAGCTATTCCAAAAGTCCCCTGATGATTAATTAACGGAGGTTGTTCCATTGATGCCTCCATTATCCATAGCAACCTTGTTTTTTTTGCCCTACCGGTTCGGCTTACGCCTAATCCAGTTCGATCCGGGTAGCACACTGGAGGTTGATGGTTGTGTTGCCCCTTGTAGATAATTTCAGTAACTTGACCTCTAAACATGGATTCGACCTTATTTTAAACACAACAACTAGGGCAAGTGCATTTACACAAAACATTATAAGAAATCAGAGTGTAATCAGAATTGTTTTATTTATCTAAATATACCTTATAAAATGATCACCCAAAATCCAAATGTTCGAAAAAAAAAATGCCTGTGATGAATCAACTGAGCTCAATGTTTCTAGTGAGGGATAAGATCATGAGAAAGGAAAGCAAACAATTTGTTGTTTCCCTCCTAATCACAGTAAGGACTATGCTCCTATGTAGGACTTCTAGGTCATGATCATGGCTAGTGGCACAGGATATTACAGGCCTCCTTCGGCCCAAATTACTTTGCCTTTAGTTAATAAGTCTAAACACTCAATTCAATTTTAGCTACCTCATAGTTTGTGTTAGATTGACAAAAATAATTACTTTTTTTTTGTTTATTTGGATTTTTTACAATTTTATTATTTTAATGCTCATAGATTGTGTTAGATTGACCAAAAAAAAACTTATTTGCTTTCTGTATCCTTAGATTTTACAATTTAGGTTAACAGTTGGTGTTGGGATGATTGGATATTGATGTAGTAAAATAGGGCTATAGAGTTGTAGAACTTCCTCTATCGTCTATTTCTTGTATGATATTGTCCACCAGTTCACTTATTCATTATCTGTTTTTCTTCATTTTCTTGTTCAAATACAATATTTTATTGTATTTTACTCTTAAATTATTCAATCTTTTATTTCACAAGTTGTTGGGATCTTTAACCCTAAATACAATAATTTTCTAAAACCAACCATTCTAAATACAAATATTTATATTATATTAATAAAATTAAAACTTTATATGCTATTAGTATGTTATATATAATATTTGGCATGACATTTGTGATAAAAATACATGAATTAGGTGCTCAATTTTGTGAGGGAAATAAAAAGGTAAAAAATGCATGTCTAATTACATAGAGGTTAGAAATTTGTTGGTAGATGATGTATTTGAAGCATGTGTGATACTTTCTAAGGGCAATGGTTATGACAATCAATGCGTGGGCATGTGAGATAATTTTCGAGCCTATTTGTCTATGTATTAGGGCATGTGATATATTTGTACAAAATTATGGTATCGAAAATCTGGACATATAGATCCGAAATGGTCTAATTATTTTTGCCATATACCCACTAGTAATGTCTAGTATATGAAATCGGACTAATGCCTTTTTTTTGGTACTAGTGTTGCTCCTGATTATCACAATTCATACCTGTGTTTCAATTTGGTCACATTTCATCCCTCAATTAAGTTCGATTTGCCTAATTCGGTTATTTTGACCGTTTTACCCCTCAAATCAATGACATATTAGTTTTTTCACCCGGATTCTTCACCTAACCGACCCAAAACTTAGTAGATACCGAAAGCCTAACCGAAACCTGACCCGAACTAGACATTTTTTATTATTTTCCTTTTCTTTTTATTTTATTATTTTCTTTTTTCCAAAAATTTTAATTCTTAAAATAGATATTTCTTTCCGTTCAAGTAATTTGCAATCTATTTTCTTTTCGAACCAAACACCTTCCCACCAGATAACCCAAATATCTATTTTTAAAACTAAAACTAGATTGTAGTAGAACGAAAAGAAATATCTAATTTTAGAATTAAAATTTTTGGTAAAAAAGAAAATATTAAAATAAAAGAAAAGGAAAAATAATAATAATAATAAAAGTCCAGCTCGGGTTGGGTTTCGGTTAGCCTTTGGGTATCCACCGGGTTTCGGGTCTGTTAGGTGAAGAACTCGGGTGAAAAAACTGATAAGTCATTCATTTCATGGGTAAAACGGTCAAAATAACCAAATTAGACAAATCGAAATTAATTGAGAGATGAAATATGACCAAATTAAAATATAGGTATGAATTGTGATAATCAAGAATAACACAAACATTAGTCCATATATAAAATCAGGTGGGAGTCCTTGGCTACTGGACCATCCCTAGTGGCGCAGGGCGCTGCAGGCCTCTTTGGACCCAATTCACACTTTGCATCTCAGGTGATAGGCTACTTGAAGAAGATAGAAAATGCTTCTCAATTACTTTTCGTGCGCCTTCAAAACAAGGAGTAAATAAATACAAATTCGAATCGTTTAAGGAGTACCAACTTTTTTTCTTCCTAATAATTACTATTAGAGAAAAGGAATTACAAATTCGAATCCTTTATCTTTAATTTTTAATACTTCTCAAAATAAAGTTGTTCTAAATTGTAATGTTGTTCACAGAGAAAAAGATCCCACATATTAATCAACTAGATAAACCAAGTATCCATGCAAACCTCATTGTGGTGACCCAAAGATCTACCCTGATGCAGGAGAGACTACTGAACATATTTACGCAAAACACTTTTCTGTCAACAGGACAAAGGAAGGAACATTCTTTGCCTTTTTTGCCAACAAAGAGCAGGAAGAGGTTGAAGTAGGAAAAGGTTTGGAAACAAAGACGTCTAAAGTTATGACCTCTTCAGACAGAATGAAAGCATATTCAATCATAAATCCTCAGTCCCAAACATTCACCTTATTATCATTACATTAGTGGTTGTTGGTGATTGTTCTAAACAGAGGAAATTAACCCAAAGGAAACCCAAGAGTAAAAAATATTACAAAGACGCAACAAAAGAAGGCCATGCTTTCCACAAGAAATCCAGTCTCAACCAATCTGATGCTAACAAGGCATAAACAACCAACCAGAAAGCCGAAGCTATGGAAACCAAGCAACAGTAGCCGCAAAGCTTCCCAATCCTGGAGTGGTACCCAATCCTCAAAGCGAAGAACGAACCCGTGAAGGCGAGGATGATGGAAATGACAAAAGCGTGGAATATGGAAGGGTGGCCCTTGAAGACGACGGTGGGGACCGGATTCCCGTCTATGTATTCGAGAGGCAGCGATCTTAGAATCACAGGAACCAAGCAAGAAACCCACAAGATCAGCTTTGTAACGCCTCGTAGCAATTTCTCTACTTTGATTGCCATATTGGGAAGCGTAATAACCCTGGATATTAGTTTGGGGGAATTGAACGAACCCAGAACGAATTTCTCATGTATAAAGCTTCCTAAGAAAGAAGAAGACGAAAAAGAACAAAACTTGCCTCCCCAAAAACGGTCTTCCTCTTCGAATTGTATATTATATAAAAAATGAACATTCAACGTAGTCAGTATTCAAAGTTTCTTTATTTAATCAGTAAACGTTAAAAGCTAGAAAGAATCTGAGAGAATATACCGATTTGGGTCAAGGGTTTTGTAATGTAGGCGGCTTTGATCCATAAAAACCCTTGATTTTACCCTCTTTGTCATACCTGAAAACACAATTCTTCAACTCAATCCAAGTTCAGAGATGGCCGGTTGCCGTAAGTTAGCGGTAGCAGCTATCCATGACCATTTTTATCGTCCCCTTTGGGGAAGCTCACTGCAAATGATATTCCATTGTTTAATTCATGAAATCCGGGTACGGGACTACGAGGAGAAAAGTAGGCTGCGGCGTTTACGGGAGCATTTGTGTACAAATAAGCCATCCCTTGAAGATTTGGAGGAGTTGCGTGGATTATTGAGGGAATCGCAGAGAACGGGCTATTTCGAGCAGCAGCTGATACAAGCTGCTCTGGATGAAGTAGGAGAGGAAGAGAGGAAGATCATCGAATATAGGAGGAGGATTGATGAAGCTAAAAAAGCGGCAGAGGAAAACGCCCGTCAAGCCAAAGAGGCTCCACGGCCATCGGAGCCTTTCAGAGTTGATCCTGCTCTGCTAGAATTCGCCGAGAAACAGCGACAAGCGTCACCAGGGAGGCGGGTGAAATTCGACTGGAAGCAGAAAGCCAACCGTAGTAGCTTCAAGTCAGGTATTTTTCTTTTTCTTCCTTTTCCAACTAATCTTCCTGTATCTTTGATTATGTTAAGATTTACGCGGATGGATGGGATAGATATTGTTGTTATAAATATCTTTTCCCTGTGACTTCAGGCCCTGGAGAATGCTCTACTGCCTCTCAAGGCCGCAGCCAGCAATTGGGAAAACCCTATGCATACAATGGGGTGCAAAAGAAACACTCAACTTACGGGGGTTTTTGGGTTTTTTGGGCCCCCATGTTTAGCGGTTTGGCCAATTTGGTACCCCAACATTTATTTTGGCCGGGCAGGTACTCCGAGATTGCATAGGCAGGCCAAACGTAGACCCCTGGTCAGGCACCTGCTGACGTGGAGGCTGCCCGGATTTTTTGCGCGTGTTACTGTAGCAAAATGATGTCGCTTTAAGTGAGAAAACGTTACCATTTCATGCCACGTCGGATACAGGTGGCTTAGTGGGATCCACTTAACTTAATCCCCAAATTCTGCCTGAACCGAACCGAAACCGCCCACCCGGATGACCCAAAACCCAAATATAATTTATTATTTTTAATTATAACAAATGATTCATAAAACATAATATATATAACCCAAAACCCAAATATAATTTTTTAATATATATATATATATATGTATGTATCATTTTATATATAACAAAAAAAATTCACACTATTTTTCTTATATATATAGTGATACACAGAAAAATGAAAGAAAAAATAAAATGAAAAAAAAGAGAGGAAAATGAAAAACTCCCAAATTGTTCATCTTCAACCCTCACTGCACCTGTGTCGACCCACAGTGGCGGAATGGTGGTCGCTGCGGCGGCGGCGTAAGGCATGGGAAGAAGGCGTCCTGGGCGGCACTGCAGGTCGGGGCTGCAACGGCGAGGTGAACGGTTGCAGATTGAATTGATGTCGTCGCGTCGGGTGGTGGCTTCATCGTGCGGTGGTTCGTCATCCAGCCGCGGCACCGGTGCGGGCAAGGAGGGAAACTCGTGAAGGTGATGGCATGGTGACGCCTCCCCCGATCGATCCCACAGTTTCGTTAACGGTGATTATCCTCCACCGCATCCACAGCGGAGGTGGCTCTTGAAGGCTACAGTCGGTGACTCACGAACGAGTCGTCGAACTTGGTCTCTCGGTGGCAACGACCCATCGGCCCGCGGCCGGATTCAAGGTGGGGACGGCATGGGCATGGCGGCGGCTCCTTTTTTCTTTTTTGTTTAGATTTGTTGCAGTTAATAATGATGGTGGATTGGAATTGAAGGTGGATGATGATTTTTGTTTGGTGACGGAGTCGAGCTCAAACGGTCGGCGACGTGCAAGGAGGAAGGCGGCGGTGTTGTTGATTTTGCCGTTACTTGGTCGCCGTTGATGGTGGTGCTTGGCCCGCTGTGAAGAGGTAGAGGAAGATAGGCACGACGTCGTTTATTGTTTTTGGGTGATGGTGCAAGGCAGTAGCTGATTTCAAAAAAACATTGTGTGTATTTTTCGTTTTTAAATAGTATTAGAATTAATTTGTAACATAAAATTAAATTTAAGTGACATTTGTATGGCATCATTATGATTTTGTTTTTTAAAATTTTTTAAATTTAATTCTACCAAATTGAGTTAAGAATAAATATTAATTTATTATTATTATTATTATTATTATTATTATTATTATTATTATTATTATTGTTATTGTCATTATCATCATTATTATTATTATTATTATGATTATGATTATTATGATTATGATTATGATTATTATTACTATTATTATTTTATTAAGAAATTGTATATATTTTTTAAAAATTTAAACTGGTTGCGGTTGGATTTTGGGTTGGTTGGGTGAAGAAGCCGGGTTGGTAGCATCCGGAGCCCACAAAGACACATGGATCTGGTGTGTCCACCCAAGCCTCTAAAACGACGTCGTTTTGGCACGAGACAACGTCGTTTTGGAGCACCTCCCAGACCTCAAATCCGGGCAGCCCTCCACGTCAGCAGGTACCTGACCGGGGGTCTACGTTTGGCCTGCCCATGCAATCTCGGGGTACCTGCCCGGCAAAAAAAAATGTCGGGGTATCAAATTGGCCAAACCACTATACATGGGGCCCAAAACCCCCAAAAACCCCAACTTACGGTACCTCGACTAATGCAACAACTCCAGGTTCAATACGGGGTTTTTCGCCTCGGTTTCCTTATCCTAGGCAGGGGATGGATAATGGGGATGGGAAGACAAATGGTGATGTAGCTCTGGATGTGGCTCAAATTGAGGGAAAATGGAGAACCCCTGGACCAGGCAAAGGCAATGATCCAGCTAATAATTCGTTGGCTGCCAAGGACAGCTTTGGTGGAACTCTTGACCCGAGAGGGGTTAGTGAGCAGATGAATGGTGGTCATGTTGTTGTGGATGTAGATCAACTTAGTAGGCAACCTGCTGCAAACCTTAGTTCAGGCCAGGGAACTCATCCCACTAATTCATTGGCTCCTGAGCACAAGTTTGGTGGAACTCCAAACTCGAGAGGGGATAGTGAGCAGATGAATCGTCGTCATGTGGATCAACTTAGTAGGCAATCTGCTGCAACCCCTGGTTCAGGCCAGGGGACTGATCCCACTGCACAGGATGATACTCTGTCCAAAATCACAGATTTAGCAAAGACAATTCTCGGTGCTGTGGCTGCTCCTGTTTTTGGTGTCATTATATCTCCCACCCTAGCATCTACTTCATCTGGATCAGGAGGTCCCATCCTCCAGATTTTGACCTTGTTTGTTTGTGCCTCGTCTGCAGCTTGTTCCTATCTCTGTCGTCGGCTTCCCCACAAACATGCTAAAGCAGCAGGGTGGTTTGGCGATATAGGATTAGCTTTATTTTTCTTGGCATTTGCCCTGATGATTGGAATGTACATCTCATCTAAAGTCTAAACATTCCTTAGTTTTCTAACCTTGTTCTTGGGAGAGTTGAATGAGCTAGATAGATTGTTACGGTGGAAGGTCACATGAAATGGTAGAATTACTGAGCTGAGAATACGTGTACCACGGCTGAGGCTGTGTAGCTTCTTTGTGAATATGGACTCTTAATATGAATAGTGAAGTTTTGGCTTTGGTTTATTTTTTTTTTATGCTAACAAATGGTTTTATTATTCAGCAGCAGAATTATATGTACAATGTCCAAATTACATTGATGCCTGATGATTAACAGAGTTGTTCCATTGATACTTCCATTATCCTTAGCACCCTTGTTTGATTGAGGAGATTGATGGTTGTGCTGCCCCTTGTAGATAATTTCAGTAACTTGACCCTCCAAACATCCATTTGACCATATTTTAAGCAGAACAATTAGGGCAAGTGCATTTACACAGACATTACAGAAAAACCACTGTCAGAGTATTATTGCTACCTGGGTTTCCCTCACCCAGAACATTATTATAGAAAAACCCCCGTCCGTGGTGGGAGCTGAAGATTTTCTCTTTTTATGCAGATGTGATTATTCTCTGAATGCTTGTTTTATCCTGGCATTTGAAAATAATAGATAGTACTTAGGCTGGATGACTTTCTTCGAGTCATGTCTTTCCATTCATATGGAGCAGCAGGAGTTACATATCATTGGCAACCAAGATACCTTATAGTATTTGTTTTGGTCTAAATATACCCTACAGAATTATCAACCAAAATTCAAATCGTGGAATAAAATTAAAATTTCCCATGATGAATAAATCATAATTAACTACAAATCTGAGGGATAAAATCTCATGAGAATGGAAAGCAAGCAAACAATTTTTTTTTTTAATAAAAAAATCAGGTAAGCCCTATGTAGCAGTGTTATCATGGCTAGTGGCGCAGTTACTACAGGTGTCTAATTTCAATTTTAGCCCGTTTTGTTAGTTTAATGCTCATAGTTGTGTATCAGATTGAAAAAAAAAAAGAATTTACTCTTTGTTTTGTTTTCTTGTATTTTTTTGTACAATTTTATTAGTTTAATGTCCCTAGATTGTATTAAATTTGTTGTTGCCACAGGAAGTTGATGCAGTAAAACTCGAATTTGGAGTTGTAGAATTTCCAATCCCACAAATTAACCCTAAACCATGAAGGCAATGGTGCCATCATCCTTCTTTATTTTTGTATGATATTGTCCACAATCTCCGTTGTTCACTGTGTCTTTTTCTTAATTTTCTTGTTCAACTACAATCTTTAGTTGTGTTTTACTTTAAAATTATCCAACTTTTTATTTCAAAAATTGTTATTATACTTATTTCTAAATTCAATAATTTTCCAAAACCAATCATTCTAAATATGAAATATTTTCACTATATTAATAAAATTAAAACTTTGCTATTAGTATGTTATAAATATAATTTAATTGGCATGAAATTTGTGCTAAAATGCTCAATTTTGTGAGGGTAATAAAAAGAGAAGAAATGCATGTCTAAATTATATACGGGTTAGCCATTTGTTGATAGATGATGTATTAGAGGCATGTGAGATATTTTGTTAGGGCAATGCTAACTATAAGATAGATCAAATCAGGAATGGTCTAATTATTTTTGTGATAGACCCGATTTGACATTTTATCACTTAAATGATGATTATAAATTTGATAGATTACGCATTTTCTATTTAAAGATTAAATACCAAAAAAAAAAGTGTATTGTCACCTTGAAAGTAATCGTCATGTGGCAAAAAGAATCAAGCCTTGACAAAATTATTGTAGAAGGACGAGTTTTAGAATTTTGAGCAAATATTGTTCAAATTTCCCCAAGCCCAAGGTGGGAGTCCTTGGCCACTGGACCATCTCTAGTGGCGCAGGGCACTACAGGCCTCCTTCGACCCAATTCACACGTTGCGTCTCAGGTGATAGGCCCAAGATTCTTTATGGACCTACGCATATCAAGGAGGCTACTTGAACAAAATAAAAAGGCTTCTTCTCAATCTCTCACCCGTGGACCTCCAAAACAAAGAGTAAATAGGAGTACCATTTTTTTTCTTTTTTTTTTTTCCTAATTACTAATGTAAAAGGAATTCCTTCAACGGTTTGGGATTCGTCTCCCTTGCAAGATATTTCACTTCACTTATCAGAAGAAGAAAGAAGGAGAAAAGGGAAAGGTAGCTACAACATGTTGTTGGTCAGGGAACAGAATAAGGAGAAGAAGAGGGTCGGGTCTTCTTCGAGGGGGATAAAGAAATTGAAAACGACGACGCAGCATTCTTCTTCTTCTTCTTCTTCTGTGGTCGACGACGACGACTCCTCCTCCTCCTCGAAGAAGAAGAGTTCTCCTTTCGGTGACTCTAACCTCAACAGCGGCGGGAGATTTGTATGGTGGAAGAAGATTGAGCGTGATCAAGGACGACGACGACGTGTCGGTTCTGTTGAATATTCTGAGGAGGAAGAAATGGCGGCGGAGATTGCAAAGCTGAGGAAGCGAAGAGAGGAAAGAGCGGTTGAAAAAGACAGGAGCGAGGAAGAGATGGCGATTTTAGCTAGAGAAGGTGCCAAGGCAGGATTCCAAGAAGATTGGGAGAAGAAAGAAGAGGAATTTGATTTTCATCAACGCAAGCTCAGGTCAGTGATTCGATTTCGTGAAGGTCGAATGAAGCCTATTGATGTTCTTTTTTTCAAGCACTACGGCCTCACGAATGTTAATCATAATAATAATGATAATGATGATAATACTAGTGTTGTCTCAGTTGTGTCAGATTATGGTGATGATGATGAGCCGCCATACATTAGGGTTTTTAAAGGGCTGGCTACTGTGAAACACATTGAAGAGCTTCGTGATGACATCAAAATGCATCTGGAGTACTGCATCAAGGACAGAATAAGAAGAAAAGCTACCCATGATCAGACTCCTACTCCTACCACTCATGATACTGATATTGATATTGATATTGCTTACTGGGAGGCTCTTTTAGTGGTGTGTAGTTGGGAGCTAGCTGATGCTGCTCAGAGGAGATCAAAAGATCAGGAGTTGCTCCTTGCACAGGAAGAAAGCCGCTTCTTGCATTCAAGTATTGACCCAGATGTCACAAATCTACTACAAGGGAAGACATCCGTTGAACTTGAGGCATTGGGTACCCGAATCCAGTCACTAATGAGTTCAGGAACAGCCAAGGACACGGTCGAGTTCTGGGAAGTTGTTCTTAGGCGGCTCCGCATTTATAAGGCCAAGGCTTGCTTGAAGGAAATCCATCATGCCCAAATGATGTTGCGGCGCAAGCAATATTTGCAGCCACACCCTGAAGTTGAACGTCCATCAACAGCAGCTGCTTCGGAATGTGCTGATGAATTGCAGCAGCATAGTACTGAGGAGGCGGGGGATATTGATCATCATGAGCATGAGCATGACACAGCAGAATATGAGGCTGCAGGTTCCTTTTCACCTGAATTGTTCCATGGTGGTGATGACAATGTTGAAGATGCGGCAATGGATCCTGAAGTAGAAGATAGAGCCACGGGCATCCTAGAAAACAAAAGAGGAGGAGATGCCCTGTTCGGTGGTTCTGGTGCTGCTGAACTAACTCTGTTGGACTCGCAGTCACAGGCATATTGGTGGCATGGCAAGTACAGACCCAGAAAACCCAAATATTTCAACCGTGTTCACACCGGATACGAGTGGAACAAATATAATCGCACACATTACGACCATGACAATCCTCCCCCAAAGTTCGTCAAAGGATATAAGTTTGACATTTTCTACCCAGACCTCTTTGACAAGACGAAAGCTCCAACATATACTGTCGAGAAGGACGAAGAGAGGAGCAATGGGGAGGAGACCTGTATCCTAACATTTCATGCTGGCCCCCCTTACCAAGACATCGCCTTTGGAATCATGAACAAGGACTGGGACCGTTCTCCTAAGAATGGATTCAAGTCCACCTTTGAAAGGGGGATTTTGCATCTCTACTTCAACTTCAAGCGCTACCCATACCGCAGGTGAGATGATGGGGATGTGCCATGTTCCGCAGTCTTTCTTCATACGCTTATATGTTTTTAGAGTTCTCTCCCATTGTTCAAATCTGAGTTCTAATTTGAAGAATAGTTATCATAATATAATGCTTCTCTATATTGCGTTTGCATTGTTTGAAATTGTAAAATTACCCTTCTTTTCATAAATTCTTGTTTCTGCTGCTTCCTGTTCCTTCTCTAAATCCTCTATTTCTCACGTTTGTGTGATGTCTTTGTTTCCTTGCAGTTATTTATGTTCTAGCTAGTAGTGACATGGAGAGTAATAATAGAGTGGCAACCTGTAATGGAAGGAAAAAAAAATGAGGTTTCGATGTTTCATAGTTTTCTTATAAGGATTTGTAATGTAGTCATCTGTAGAACATTTCTTCATTGAATAAAGTAGCTGTCGATGGATTTGGTTCATCATTTGAGGAATTCAAAACAGATTTGAATTGTTTCTCAAGCGAAGAGCGAATTGACACCGCCTATAGGTACTTTATTATGTACACATCAATTACCAGATATGAAAGAGCGTAGCTTCCTTTTCCTGCCAAAAAATAGTAAAGATAAAAGTTTTAAGGATAAATTAAGGAGATAGGTAATTCAGTAAAGGACTTTGATCCCCAGACACTTAAAAGGATACTACTCCTTTGAAACTTCCAACAAATGTTAGGGGTTTACGAGTAATATTATAAGCGACTTAATCTCAAAGTCTTCAGCAGTTACAGACCATTCTTTAAGTGTGTGATTTTGGATTGTCGTCGTATCTATCTATCTAGCTTATGAATTTCTTCTGTTCTTCTATTGTTGTGTCCCTGTTTATTTGTTTCTTGACATCCATTTGTACAGGAAATTCTTTCAATGTTGTTTGATTGAATAGAGTAATGAGAAAATGTATTGAGGCGCAAAGAACTTTTGGTTATTGAAATGAAATCCTCTATCTGTGCTTGACTAAACTCTATGGTGTTTCAAGCTTCTTCTTGTAACTTGTACAACTGGACTATATGCTTTATTACACTATATTCCATAACATACATATGACTGTTCAAAAAGATTACATGTACTATATAATAGCAAATAAGATTTTAATCATCTTTCAGTACTATAATAGAAGGAAGGTCTTGTTGGATAATGAATCTTCATACAGGAGGCTAAGATAATCTTCCTCTGCTTAAATCTGGACCTAGCATTCAAAATGAGGACCAGACGATTAAGCTCCATATATAGTCACATAAAAAAATCCTAGGAATTTAAACTTATTAAGCTGATGTGCATATGTACAAAGCAAAGTGAAATGTTCTAGTATAGCGGAAGACTTGTATTTAAATCAGCATTTTAAATATAATTTGGTGAGAAAGAACTATACCTAGTTACAATGTAGAGTCAAGTTTAGATAGCATTTTAAATATAATTTGGTCTAAACCCTATTGAACTATTTAAAATTTTAGCTTGGTTTTGTTTGTAATTTAAAGAATAAAATAACTTAGAATTGCTAAGGGAATGTGTGGTGATGTGGTAAAACAGAGAGCTATGGAGACATTTCACGTGTCTTGCCCATCTCCTTCTCCTTTGGCACTGCTTCCAAAATTATTGGAACGCCATTCAGATATCTTGGTCACCAAAATACTTCCGATCATCACTCCAAGAAGTAGCCGACTGGCGTACCCCATCGCCACCGGTTTCTTAAAGTAAAACCTGGACAACTGGCGATCTATATGAAGGTATTCACCCAATTTTGTGGGTAAGTTGCCAACACAGTATTTCCTTCCATTTAAGGAAATACTGTGTTGGCAACTTACCCACAAAATTGTTGTGAGAGATATCAACAATCTGTAGCTTCGGGAGGTCAGATTTTGTTTTTTCCTCTTCTTTGATGATTCCATGGAGGTGGTTCGATCTTAGGATGAGGATCTTTAACTCGGGAAGTGCCCCTAACCAAGAAGGGAAGACGTCACTGATTTGATTGTTTCCAAAATCTATAAACTCCGGCTCCCAGCAATTACCCAATGTTCTTGGTAAGTTCCCTTCTAATCCATTCTCACCAAGTCTTATCATCTTTAACTTGCAGTCTTTAGAGAATGACTGAGGAATCATGCCATTCAAGTTATTTTTTCCAATGTTTATTCACTCCAGGCTTTCGCTGAAATTGGCCAAACATGGGTGGAAGTGTGCCACTGAGGTCGTTTTTGTCCAAAAGAAGGGCATTTCTTGAGGTAAAATTGCAAAATGATGGTGGTATTTCTCCATGAAAAATTATTAGAACTTAGTAGGAGGGACACTAAATGTGGAAGCGAATCTAACCAAAAGGGCAAAACACAATTGATCTGATTGTTTCGAAGGTCTAGAGCCCATAGGTGTTTGCAATTGGCCAATGATCTTGGTAGTTTCCCTTCTAATCGGTTTCCACTTAATAGCATGTACCCTAAATTGCAAACTTGTGAGAATGAATCCGGAAGCATACCACTGAGGTTGTTGTTGCTAATATCCAAATAGCTAAGGTTGCCCAAACATGAAGGAAGTGTGCCACTTAATTGTTTGCTGTTGATGGTTTCTTGCTTTCATTCCTTTTATGTTCAACTGTACTTCTCATTTTCCTCTTCTATGAGATTTGCATTCTAAAACTGATATTTCTGACTACAGTTCTGCTCCAGAATTAGTTGGCTTGGTGTAGGAGCTTATTGAGGCACTTGAGCAGCTTGAAGCCGGCGTTCATCAACTATTAAGCAAGGTTTATTTTTTGTGCGTAATTATTACTTATCTTTGGCTTCGTAACATCCAAAAACCGCAATTTTTGCAGTCCTAGGATAAAACTACTGTCTTGTGCAGCATTTTTTCTACCTAGTTTCTGTGGGAATCTAGCTTAGTGTAAAAAATATGTCCATGGTCCGCAGTCTGAATCTTTTTGTAGGTGAAAGTCCGTGGAGATATGACGCGGGGAGCAGTGCACTACTTAGAGGTCTAGGAGCTTCTTTTGCTTGCCTATTGCCAAGCAATAACATGCTATCTTCTTCTCAAGTGCGAAGGGCATTCAACCAATGATCATCCTGTCATAGCTCGTTTGTAGAGATCAAAGAGTTGTTAGACATGGTTTTCTTCTCACTTTAGTTTGGCATATTCTATTAATATGCTTTTCCATCTATTGCACTATCTTTTCACATGCAACATGGTGATGAGCAAGAATGTCCATGGGTAATGGTCAGAAATAATTGGCATGTACAAGTGCCCATTTTCTGGGCATATGAGACAACACCGTGTGCAGATGTCAGAATCAGCACGTTGCTTTGCTGGTTTTGTATGTGATCATTATGGCAGGTCGGGATTCTGGAATGCCATTATACTTTTGGTTCTTTAAACTTAATGTCTATTCTAAAATTGGTGCTTTTTGTAGTTAGTCATACAACTTTTAACTGAATGTTATATGAATAGATGAAACAACTTGATGGAAATCTTCCACCCCAAATTGAAGAGCTTTTGAAGGAAGATCGGGAGTCTGAGATGGTGAAAACTTCTGTTGAATAGAAGGATGTGCCTGCATTGGCAAAAAAAGATCATGTCCCTTCTCTTACATCACTTGATGAGCAAAAAGGAGAAAAGGTAGTTATGGATCCAATAATCTTTGTATGTGATCTATGTTCGCTCTTTTATGTTGATCCTTTAAGCTACCTATAACTTTCCCTTTCATTCTGCCAGCCTCAGGAGACAAATGAGTTGAAAAAATCTTAGCCTCTTAAAGATGGTAGTAGCAAAGAAGATAACCACAAGCGGAAGGTAAGCGTGCTTTTATGGACTAAAACATTATAGATTTCAGTTCATTGTTCTTATTACGTTGTTGCTGCATTGTGGCCTAATTTGGAGATTAAAAATGGCAGAACCCTGATGTTGGAGTTCAAAGTGCTGAAATGTTAAAACAAGAGCTTCTCTTGAAAAAAAAAAAAAATTGAAGCAGAATGGGGTCTTGAACTCCTTTGCTGCAAAGTCCAACAAGGAACAGAAACATTCAAACTCATGAATAGGTACCTTCTCTGTCCTTCCCAATGTTTTCTTCTGTGATCTTTCTTTCCTGGAGGTAATCCATCTTTCATGAAATGAACCCGGCTGTTCGAATGCTAGGATGATTTCAATGTTGATGCTGTTAATGTTCAGAATGGCACTCTTGGTTCTAAAGACTATCCCACCTTGTCACTTCTAAACAGAATACACAAAGGTACAAACTTTTATACTTCCTATGATATGGTGGAAGAAGGTTGAGCGTGATCAAGGAGGACGAAGACGACGACATGTCGTTTCTGTTGAATATTCTGAGGAGGGAGAAAGGGCGGCGGACATTGCAAAACTGAGGAAGCGAAGAGAGGAAAGAGCGGTTGAAAGAGCCAGACGCGAGGAAGAGATGGCGGCACTATTAGCTAGAGAAGGTGCCAAGGCAGGGTTCCAGGAAGATTGGGAGAAGAAAGAAGAGGAATTCGATTTTCATCAACACAAACTCAGGTCAGTGATTAGATTTCATGAAGGGAGAATGAAGCCTATTGATGTCCTTTTTCTTTCCATTCCCTGCGGTATGAATGATGATAGTAATAATGTCATCCCAGATCTGTCATATGATGATGTTGAGCCGCCATACATTAGTGTTTTTAAGGGTCTGGCTCCTGTGAAACAAATTGAAGAGCTTCGTGATGACATCAAAATGCATCTGGAGTACTGCATCAAGGACAGAATAAGAAGAGAAACTATCCATGATCATACTCTTACTCCTACTACTACCACTCATGATATTGATATTGATATTGCTTACTGGGAGGCACTTTTGGTGGTATGTGATTGGGAGCTAGCTGATGCTGCTCAGAGGAGATCAAAAGATCATGAGATGCTAGAAAGCCGCTTGTTGCATTCAAGTATTGACCCAGATGTCACAAATCTACTACAAAGACTTCTGTTGAACTTGAGGCATTAAGGGCCCAAATCCAGTCACTAATGAGTTCAGGAACAGCCAAGGACACGGTCGAGTTCTGGGAAGTTGTTCTTAGGCGGCTCCGCATTTATAAGGCCAAGGCTTGCTTGAAGGAAATCCATCATGCCCAAATGATGTTGCGGGCGCAAGCAATATTTGCAGCGACACCTTGAAGTTGAACGTCCACCAACAGCAGCTGCTTCAGAATGTACTGATGAATTGCAGCAGCATAGTGTTGATCATGATCATGAGCATGACACAGCAGAATATGAGGCTGCAGGATCCTTTTCACCTGAATTGTTGCATGGTGGTGATGACAATGATGAAGATAGGGCCAGGGCCATCCTGGAAAGCAAAGGAGGAGGAGATGCTCTGTTCGGTTGTTCTGGTGCTGCTGAACTGACTCTGTTGGACTCGCAGCCGCAGGCATATTGGTGGCATGACAAGTACAGACCTAGAAAGCCTAAATATTTCAACAGTGTTCACACCGGATACGAGTGGAACAAATATAATCGGACACATTACGACCATGACAATCCTCCCCCAAAGTTTGTCAAAAGATATAAGTTTGACATTTTCTACCCAGACCTCTTTGACAAGTCTAAAGCTCCAAAATATACTGTCGAGAAGGACACAGAGAGGAGCAATAGGGAGGAGACCTGTATCCTAACATTTCATGCTGGCCCCCTGTACCAAGACATCGCCTTTCGAATCGTGAACAAGGACTGGGACCGTTCTCCTAAGAATGGATTCAAGTCCACCTTTGAAAGGGGGATTTTGCATCTCTACTTCAACTTCAAGCGCTGCCCATACCGCAGATGAGATGATGCGGATGTGCCATGTTCCACAGTCTTTCTTCTTTCTTCATGCGCTTATATAGTTCTAGAGTTCTCTCCCATTGTTCAAATCTGAGTTCTAGTTTGAAGAATAGTTATCATAATATAATGCTTCTCTATATTGCTTTTGCATTGTTTGAAATTGTAAAATTACCCTCCTTTTCATAAATTCTTGGTTCTGCTGCTTCCAGTTCCTTCTATAAATCCTCTATTTCTGACGTTTGCGTGATGTCTTTGTTTCCTTGCAGTTATTTATGTTCTAGCTAGTAGTGACATGGAGAGTAATAATAGAGTGGCAACCTGTAATGGAAGAAAAAAAAATGAGGTTTGGATGTTCCATATTTTAGTTTTCTTTTAAGGATTTGTAATGTAGTCATCTGTAGAACATTTCTTCATTGAATGAAGTAGCTGTCGATGGATTTGGTTCAACATTTGAGGAATTCATAACAGATTTGAATTGTTTCTCAAGCGAAGAGCGAATTGACACCGCCTATCGGTACTTTAATATGTGCACATCAATTACCTGATATGAAAGAGCATAGCTTCCTATTCCTGCCAAAAAATAGTAAAGATAAAAGGGTAAAGGAGATAGGGAATTCAGTAAAGGACCTTGATCCCTAGACACTTAAAAGGATACAACTCCTTTGAAACTTCCAACAAATTTTAGGGGTTTACTAGTAATATTATAAGCGAGTTAATCTCAAAGTCTCCAGCAGTTACAGACCATTCTTTAAGAGTGTGATTTTGGATTGTCATCGTATCTATCTATCTAGCTTATGAATTTCTTCAGTTCTTCTATGGTTGTGTCCCTGTTTATTTGTCTCTTGACATCCATTTTTACAGGAAATTCTTTCAGTGTTGCTTGATTGAATAGAGTAATAGGAAAGTTTAAGTTGAGGCGCAAAGAACTTTTGGTCATTGAAATGAAATCCTCTGTAGAACGTATCTTTTGATCTTTGCTTGACTAAACTAAGGGATACCAAGGAGAATGAATTGGCAAAGACATCATTAGGCACTGTGGATGACATGTCCAGTCCATCAAGAATCAAGATGGAGGACTTGCAGGTTACCCAATTTTCTAATTAGACTTTTGAAATCACAGGATTTGTTTTCAGCTTCAAACCGTAATCATGGCTGGACAAATCCAGAGAAGACAATTTGGACAAGTTGGAGATGCCTGAAGGGATTGGGCCAGCAAAGTACGAAGAGGAGAGGTTGACATGGGTTAGATTCGGAAGAAGGCCCAAGGCTGATGGAACATGAGAGTCATTAAAATCATTAACAGAGCTACGAAGATGAAGTAGTTTGAAGGATGGAAGGTTGATGGAGGAGAAGCAAGTGATTGCTGCTCGTGGGATGGCATCGAGTGTGATGATGTGTCATAAGCCTTGATCTCAGTAGTAATTTTTTTTTTTTTTTTGAGAGCAGATCTCAGTAGTAGTAGTTGCTTGTTTGGCTCCTTTGATCTGCTCTCAGAAAAAAAACTGCTACTGGGATCAAGGCTTATGACATGGCCACAATCACTTGCTTCTCCTCCATCAAAGCTTCCATCCTTCAAACTTAGGGTCACATGAGTCATCAATTGATGAAGCTGTCCTTGAATTGTAGCAAGGCAGATTTCTTCGTGGTCATGATTTGTGGTAGAGAAGGCAAAAGTACGTAGTTGCAGATGAGTAAAACAAGAAGTTTGTCAATAAGAAGATAAAGAAGAAGGATTTGTGTGCCGCCATGTTTTTTTTTTTTTTCTGGTTCTTGTACTGGGTGCAGGAATACTAAGAGGATTGGCAAGCATTTATAGGCAGGTAGTGATCAATTACACTTACAAAGGTGAGATAAAAGTTTTTGGGTTTGCAGTCGTTCTCACGGCTCTATAGTAACATTACAATGCAAGACAAGCATTTTCTTATAAGCAGGTGATCAATTACACTGGTGTGAGAGATTAATTTTTGGTTTACGTACGAGTTTTCATCATTAATTATTCCATCTCAAAAAGGCAGGCATATGGTGTTATAAGGTCAAGTCACCCATGGATGGTGATTCCCCACCCCACTTATTTCCATCAATTAAAGTCACCCACATTGATCGTGACATGACATCCACACCCACGCCAAATGTTGATAAGCAGCCCACTTAGCAGCAAGCTGGACCGACACCAATTCTGGTAAAGTTAGGTGGGTGAGCAAATCACTGGGACCATTAGGACTAGTTTTCTTTTTTTTGTCGGAATTAGGACTAGTTTTCATCACAGGTAAATTACACAATGTATAAAGTACATTGTAATAAAATCACTGGGAGCATAACTACGTTGTGGGTTTTTAAAGGTTTTTATTGTATATTGGCCCATTTTAGGAACTAAGCCTATGTATTAGGCTTTTGGGTTGGTCTATATTTATTTTTCTTGTTGAGTTTATAGCCTATATTACACGAGCCCAGGTCAATTCATACATTAGATATTTGGGTTGGTTTATGTAGACCACCTGCTTTAGGGGCAGTAAAACTGAACACGGACGGGGCATTTCATCAGGTTATAAAGGAAGCATCTCTGGGAGGAGTGATTGAAAAAATATAACTAACCAAACCTAAAATTAGAACTTGAGGGCCAAGTATCCATGCAAACCTCATTGTGGTGACCGAAAGATCTACCCTGATGCAGCAGAGACTACTACTGAACAAATTTATCAAGAACAACGCAAAACACTCTCCTGTCAATAGGACAAAGGAACATTCTTCGCCTTTTTTGCCAACAAAGAGCAGGAAGAGGTTGAAGTAGGAAAAGGTTTGGAAACAAAAAGGTCTAAAATTATGACCTCTTCAGACAGAACGAAAGCATATTCAACTGATTCCATAGCTAGTTTGTCTTCTTGACATCTTTATGAGACTACATGTACCAGCACAAATCGAAGGTCTTCATGGAGAGCTTTAGTTCCTTAAAATCGAACATCAGTCGTCCAAGTACCCTGCACACTAGGGTGATGGGTCTCATGTCTTGTCTTCAGTTTCTTCACCTTTCTCCCCAACGAATTCCTTAGCCTGGTTGCATGCAGTAGTACATCTTCTGGAGTCATATTCTTCACACATACAACGCGCTCATTGCTGTTCTCTGTTCCCATGGAAATAGAAAGGTGAAATCGACATTACATCCAAACTCGGATTGGTTGAGAGGGAAGAGAGACATTGGGTGATAAGACTTACTGTAGAAGGCTTTCAGATGTGGATGCTGGCCACGAATCAGTTCTTTAACCACTTCAAGTTGAGGATTGGCCTCTTCAAATTGAGGCAGGTGTGATTCCATGAATGCTCTGTTATTTTTGGCATGAAACAGTTTAACCACTAATGCTGGTATGCAAAAACTCAAAGGCACTCCATGACTAAACATATGATCCTCAATGACTTCAGAGCACCATATAAACTCCAGAAAACAAATTTCATGGAAACAATCAATTCGTTTACGAGCACAAGCATCTATTAAGCAATAGAAATACTAATAACTGGACATTTGTCAGTCGTTACAGAGGCAAACATAGGGTATATATGTACATCTGTCTAAAAAGTAGACAAATCTAAGAGTCACATCTACAGTATCTTAATGTCGGTTTCATTTCATCCTATTACTACCAAACCTTCTCCTTCATAAGTTCCAGATTCACAGAACCAAGATATTCATATGTCAAAAGACTTGAAAGCTTTAGGATAATCAGTTAGGTCGGCTTGGTCTAATAAAAAACTTCAACTTGCATCTGACAGGTTAAATAGAAAAAAGTATCAAGTACAAAGCAACTTTTTTCAGCACTATAATAGTCCACTTCAGATGCCAAAGGGGAAAAAAAAGAAGATAAGAATTTAGCAAACTCATGCTAGTACCGCTGGGAAACTCAACCAAAAATCTGGTGAAACTTCACCATAGCCAGCACATTCTATAGGACAGAGGCCAACTAGTAAGGTTTGCGATATCACCAAGAACATCATATTTTCCACACCAGTACATTCTACTCTCTTGTGTTATTGAAGTCCATCGTCAAGGTATGAGCTGAGGGTCCAAGTAATCTAAAAGGACTTTGAGGTTGAGTCCTTGAGCTGTCTACAGCAATTATTTATGCATTTCTAAATGCAATATAAGCAAGGAGGCAAAAGGGAAAAAGAGAAGCAACAGCAAGCCAGACCCTCCACAATACAAACTTAGTAAGCTGTTTTCCATTAAGAGATACAAGGCAGAAAGACACTTATTTGCAGTGAAGAAATCAGCCGAAAATTGGCCCAAAAACACTTGCTTGTGGTTCTTTTTCCGGAAAGTGAACTAATTGCAGATGAAATCATAAAAAAGAACAATCGAACCAACCAACCACTCAACTAATTTAGACAGCACTAAAGATCCTGGCCAGCAAATTTGCGAAAAAAGCACAGAATTCATTCCAACCCCTATCGAAACAGTAAAATACTACACACGCATCACCAGCTACCCACATCAAGTTTTACAAAACAAGCAAGCGAGTCACTAAACAACCTATCATATGTCACGCACGTAACAATGTGGACAAGTTAACAAGATAGAAGAACCAACCTGATGCCTCTACTGCTCCCTCCCCAGTCACTGTAGCTCACAATCAATTTCTTCAGTTGCCATACACCTTTCAGAGCCATCTGCGATTCAATAAGATAAACAAAAACATTTAAATCACTTAAAACAGCCAAGACATCAAAAACGCACACCGCAATCCACACAAAAAAAAAAAGAAGAAAAGTTCAAGTAATCGCTTGACACATGCGCATTTCGTCAAACAGCTTATGGTCATAGATTAAACTGCCTGCAGATTACATTCACTTTTGTGGGTTGTTCTTCTTTGGGGGATTAAACGGCCAGTTAGGGATTTAAGGGAGAAAAGTACGAAGATAGTAAAAATTGAACTACGCACCTCAAATGGGAAGCCACGGACACGGAGGAGACGGTTAGGCTAGTACTCTAGTAGGGATTTTAACTACGCACCTTAACGCACGAGTTTTTGTGGTGGGACTAGGTTTTGTTCATTTTAAAAACCACCCAAAAACGACGTAGTATTTGTTTACACAACAAAGTGAACTGGTTCAATTTCCCAATCCGATATCCGGAATTCTGACCCGATTAATTCGGATCCGACTCGAGTCGAGAATCTGATTACGATGGATGAATCTCCCAATGGAAATATTTTACATATACAATAACTAAAACCCGAGACTTCTCTGAAATTACATATCGAGACGGACTCTAAATTAGTGATTGATACTCTCAAATCTCCTTCCTCCTCCCCATACCTCATTCAATCCGTAATTGATGATATTGTATATGTACTGTTGGCCCTAGGAACTTCTACTTTGGTCACTGTAAAGGACAAGCAGACACAGTTGCTGACTAGGTAGCAAAGGCAGCAAGGCAAAAGCAATGCCCATCTCGTTGGGTACTTGCACCTCCTGCCGTGCTACAAGATCTTTTAGTACTCGGATTCTAATGCTTTTCAATGAATTTGCTTTTATCGACCAAAAAAAAATGTCCATCTGTTTCTCAAGCTTGTATAAAGCTGGGTACCACAGTCACAGTTTGTAGTATAAAGAGAACTGGACGCTATGTGTCATTTAGAAAAGAAAAAGACAAAAGTACATGGAAACTACCCTCATGAGTTTCACCCAACAGCAATTTAACTGCAGGAAATTAGTACATAGCCCTACAAAGTTGCATATCTCAACTAGGAGCACCATACCAAAACCCTTCATGCTTCGGTATCCAGTCCCGGGAAAGCATAGAAGAAAAGTTTAAATGTAAAAGCATATGCCTAGATGATCATAATCTCCTCAAATTCTTTGGCAGCAAACTATGAGCTCTCCATCAAATAAAGTCCTTTCAACTGATGCAGGGGGTTGTTTGAATCGGCAGCTCATTCTCATATGGCAGTTTAAGGAGGCAACCGTGAGCAATCTCGTATCAGATTATGAATCCTCAGAGGCACCAGCAGCCTCGGCAGCCTTCTTCTCTTTTTGTTTTTCTCTTTTTTTCTTGTTTCTGAGTGCATTCTTGCTCATTTGTCTGGACGAACACAGGTAAATAATCATTTTAACATCGGAAAAACATAAGCTCGCAAATAAACAAGCCATGGTGATCGGTACTTACTCTGTAGAGCTCCCACCAAACAACTGCCATTGCAAAATGGTAACACCAGTTAATACACAAGCCATCTACTAAACTAAATGAATCTGAATAACGAGTGTGTGGCCAAGTAGCCCAAATGATTGAAGTATACAATTCATAATCTTATTATCAACACCATTCAGCAAGCATGAAGCAGTATAGCAACTTTGAGGAGGCAAGTTTTCGATTTTTCCTAGATTTTTGGTTTTATTATATACTAATCACAAGCAAAGAAGCAATTACAAGAAGAACCCTTCCCTTTGGAAGGCATTGTGGCTTCAGGTGTGAAGTTAAAGTCCATTCTATTTCTCTTGAAACTGATACCCATTCCATTAGTTAATAGTAAAAAAGTTTGTATATTTGAAGCGACTCTCTACATGAAACTACAAGACCAAATTTTCTTAAAAGCATTCCAACTAAAAGGATGTCATTGTCTTGTTATTGGCTACAGAAATTACAGATTATGCTGCATGCATTCAACACTTGGCAATATAAGTGACTGCATAATTGATTCAGCAACCTCATAGATTTACAGGAAGTTACTAGCTCATATGTGTAACATAAGGTTTTACTTCAGTTTTATGACCAAAGATCCAATAAGTTCAAGTTTCGAAAAACCACTATGTTTCAATACCTCTGCTTGAACAGCAGCTGCTTGTTTGGCATGAGGAGGCCGATAGGCAGCAGGTTTCTGAGCAGGAGGGTTAGCTGAACCAGTTTTCCTGGATGCTGCACCTTGTCCTGATAAATGAAGGACAATATGCCAGGAATCAGGGAGTTGTCGCTACAGTTACACCGATCAATTAATTAGTAGGCAAGAGTAAAAACCTTGTGGTTTGGATTGTTCAACCTTAAGTAAGCCAACAGATTTGACAAGATCAGCAATGTCACCAAATCTATCCGGTGACTCTGGTTTCCACTCAACCTGCATTCAGTATAGAGAAAAACATGAGATGAAATAAGAGAAGCGGACAGATCTGCACAAGAAAGAGAATAATTTGCCAAAGCACAAACCTGGTACAACTTGTCAAACATCCTTTTGAAGTATAATGATCCATTGGGGTGAAAAATTTTAATCCTTGATAAAAGTAATAAGAAATTAGTTGGTCATCCGGAAATTTTCACTAAAACAAAAGAGAAGAGAAGAAAAGAAAGATAGCAAACAAGATTATAATAAATATACACTTCTCAGGCAAAAGCATGTGCAGGCTTCAGACATATATGGGAAAAAAAATGCACATGCTTAAACTATCGCACATCAGAAGGCATATTTGACTCGTAGCAATTGGAAGAACTTAAAAATACTATTTGTCAAGAAAAGAAATAACCATATAACACACTTCTCCACACAATTAAAAAAATAATGGTAATAGAGCTCACTGATTAGTCAAAATTATCAAATACTAGACTCATATACAGAAGTTCCAAAGGCGAGAAGAAGGCATGGAACTCCACATCACTAAACTGAAATGGTCAACATTCTTCCCTATCCAACAAAATCTACAGAAATCACCACTAATCAGCATACCCATTATCGACTTGTAGCCTTGGAGCTGTTGTGGCGGTCATAAAATAGCGGCCATCTGGAGACCATTCACTAGTTACGGATAATTCAGCCCTTGTCGTTCCAAGTTGCTTTTTGTCTACATAGTCCCAGAAAGCCTGAAAGCAAGACAATCTATAAGAAAAAATCCAAGAGCCACAAATTGGTCAAGGAGAAAATGCACCCCAGCAAGTGAAGAATATTCTTTTAAGTTGTCACCCAAATAAATAACTTCAAATTCCACCCCAGGATAGAATCAGAAAGAAAAAGAAGAAAAAGAAACTATGCAACAGGATGGTCAGTTGAATCTTCTAAATGAAGAGAAACTGAAAGTGAGATGGCATGTTGAATCTTCTAAATGAAGAGAAAGTGAGATGGCATGATAATTTAAATTCCAAACCAAAGCATACAGCATTCCAAAGAAAGTAAATACAGCTTGAGATGGCCAGTTGAATCTTTCTAAACGAAGCACACATCAGAACTATGCTCCATATTGATCTTCTATAATTCTATAGAAAAATATCATACAACAATGAAAGCAGCAGTGAGAGAATAAGACCAGAGAGAATCTTAAGAATCTTCTACATGGAAAGCAGTAAACAACTAGAAAACAAAGGGAATAAAAGATGCTCTCTCAACCAAGAAAGATATCAGTGAAAAGGCATCAAGCCATATACCATATCCCCAGGAAGGTTGCCAAAACCAGCCAAGCACAGATCTGTGAAACATAGCATTAAGGTTGCAATACACTGGAAGACAGTAAATAAGTTGCTTCATGTTAGTTGTCACGTAACATTCCAAAAAGCAGTTGCACAAAAAGAATTTCCAAGGATACATCTTCCTTTCGGATTCCACCGAACAGTATTATAAGGGCCTGTCCCAAGCTCAAGCAGCGGATTGCATTTCTTGTCAAACAATGTTGCACTTGCAGGCATAACTGGAATAGGTTAAGGAGAGCAAAATAGCTGCTGAAATAGTTAAATAAAGAGCTGTTAAGTGACATTTTCCATACAAAGATTTTTTAAATCAACAACAAGAGGCCCACAATATGTGAAGATTCTGGTCAACAGTAAAAATCGTTTGGCTGCACCTCAAAAAATGCAATATTAGAGAATAGGCACTTGGACAATCAACCTGCAGACAATAACCACAGTCAGACATTATTCCTATAAATTTTTGGAAACACAGAGAAGAGTTCCCATTCTAAGTTCTCTCGCACTTTCCCAAGCAAAATGAGATGAATCAGAATTTCACGCACTAAAACATATGTACTGCCATCCACACAACGTTGGACAAAGTAAATCACAACCCAGGTTTTCTTCCTTCCCAGAATTTCTTTACATGTTAGTTTTATCCTTGTCAGAGTAAAAGCTTGGATCCAACATTAAAAATATACACACCCATTACTGTACATAGCATTCTTTAGAAAAGGATACATCCATAAACAACAGCAAAATGCGAACCACAATATGACCATTGAACATCATGAATAGGCCCCTCTTTACCTGCCAATCCATCCAACACTCATAAGCTGCACGTGCTAATAAAAAATTAAAACATATTAATGCTCAAGTTATCACATACGAAGGGGTACGAGCCCTTCATGACTCCCAGTGGTTGTAAGATAGTTCAGCTTAGACTCTCCGTAATAACTTTGATTGGTCTTGTCAACATCTGCCTGGACTACAACTAGAAGCCCGGTAGAGCCACGATTCCAACTCAGTTGCACTGTAGAGCACCGGAAAAAACTCTTTCGAGCAAGAGGTTGACTTTGTGCATTGTTGCCAGATGGATATATCATAACACTTGCTGGACTCCCCTACATGAGAGGAAACTTATATTAGAATGAGTGATGAACACAAAAAGGAAACACGGATGTATATCAAAATACATCAAAGAAGCATCTGAATTTTCAACAACCTATTGAAATCATCTTAGTGTTGACTTTAGAAGCAGCAAAGCATATATTAGGTCCAGAAAACCACAGGACATCAAACGATTGAAACTGCCGTAGTGACTACTGACTACAACCCGTATGTTACTCTGTTCCTAACCATGAGAGAGTTGTAAACTTATTCTTAAAAGTCCTACAAATCGAATAAATATGAAATTTATGCTTTGATAAAATTCGAATGATTGTACAGCATCAATCCATTCAATTAAAAAAATTTATTAACTCAAGGCTTCAATAAAGTTTGTAGTCAGCACACATGACTACATGTCAACTTTTCCTGAAGTAGAAACTAACCAACTTTCAAAATGGAGAGGCATTTCATGAGAAATGCGCAGAAGGAGTAAGCCTCCATCATAAGGGCCTGATTAAAGAAATTATCAATGGTATTCACCTACGAAATAAATCTCAACAAGTCCAAAAGTCAGTTAAGAGTAATGACCAAAAGATTCACATCCTAGGCACAGTTATATTTCCAAATAATCCCAGTTAACTCTTGATAAAACTAGTTTATGATGTGGCTAATCACTCCCTAAATTCAGCTTCAAAGTATGGAAGACAAACCTTAGACTCTGGCACAAATGCAGCGACATGGGAACCAGGAACTGCTGAAAGCTCAACTGCAGCCACTCCAGGCACTCTTAGCCGGTGAACGATTCCTTTAGAGAAATCCTTTGGATCAAAATATTGTATTTCATTTGTTGCCAGCCGGCATGCAACAACTTCATCAGCACTGAATCGAATTGATGGCCTGAAGCACAACCATAAAAAAAGATGCACATGAAGAAAAAAAGGGAAGTTATGCAAAAAATCAAAACTCGATCAGAAAATAAAAAACAACAAAAGGAGAAAAGAGACGTCGACAACTTTCTTCCATGTCATAATTTAAAATACCATGTGGTTTTGGTCATGTTCTTTTGGAACTGCTGATAAACTGAATCACCACTTTCTACATTCCATAACACCACATTCTTATCCTGTGGTGTTGACGATTTCTGGAAAGTCTGAAGAAAAGTACCACAAGGAGACAATTTGGCAGCCAAGACATTGCAAACTTGGAATGATCTTATCTCCTTATAGCCCGCGCAATCATATACACTAATAACAGAATCACTCTTCATCACCATTAGCCTAGACCCATCTTCACTAAACTGTGCATTGGTGCAAGCAACCCTCTCAACCTTAACACTTGGCTCACCATTACTGAATGCGGGACCATTCCAAACAAAAAAACCTTCTGGTCCTCTAACTGGAATTGAGTTCAACAAAAAGGAAAACCCAAATGAGAAAAAATAAGAAAGAAGAAGACAGAGAACAGTTACAATTCATAAAAGCAAAGACTTTAGTAACATGAAATACCTAGTATGTCCAAAGCAGGTGAAGAGTCAGTAGCTGCCATGTTACACCAATGAAACCGAAAATCCCAACTGCAAAAGCCAGTGTCAGCAATGGGTTTTCATTGTTTCTCCAAAAAGTTTAAAACTTTAACTTCTCTTCGATAATTGGATTACATAAAAGAGCTCAAGCACAAAACTTGAATCAAATGACAAGAAAGTAAGCTTTAAAAGTAATCACGACAGTGAACGTGAGTTCAATAATTGATTCAAAGTCATTACAGGAATCAAAAGCATAAATTGGATTTAATTGTATTGGCACCTTGAAGTGGTTAGTGAGTGACCGGAATCGTAATCTCCGGGGAAGCGGCGGCGGAGAGGTGGCGGTGGTGCTGGCTAATGGCTAATGTGAGACAGTTGCTATGTATATGAGACGGTATAACCCATAGGAGGTATGCCTATTTGGGCCCAAGTAATTAATAATGGGTTTGATTGTAACGGGAGCAAATTATACACCGAAGAAGTGGACCCTAGAATGGAATAGTTATTTTGTCACTCATGATACTTTTTTTTTTTGCCCACAATATTGTAATGCCTTTTCTATTTTGAACTCGACCAATATACAACATGTTGAAATTTTCATGAAAACTTTTTCATGCGTTCCTCACTGTTTGATTCATATTAAAAAACAATATAAAAATTATACATACACAACCATAATTTCACCATGAAATCCTACTTGTTAATGATATCCCAAATCTTACCTTAAATTATCATCAATAACGCTAATAATTTTGAGAGTGGAGCTGAGAACCACCAAATTAATAAATTTCATTAACAACAAAAAAAATAATAAATTTAAGTATAAATATTTATAAAAATACTAAATATTAAGATATTGGAGATAACTATGTTTATTAATGATATATTTGCATAATTTTGACACAAAACCATTTTGTTTTGGGTTGGAAATAGGAATCCGAGGTGAGTTAGGTGACTTTTGCTTTTTGTATGGGGGTGTGTTTATTTGGAGGGCACAGGTTTGAAATGTATAACTTCATTTTGTTTTTGTCAGAAATAGATATTGCATTCAATAGAATACACCATCATTACAAGCAAAACAAAAATGCACCTCTTGTTCACACATAATATTACAAGCCATTAAACAACAAATGCTATTGACTTGCAAACAGAGTATACTCAATCTAATCAGATAGATATATGAGTTTTCCAAACAAGAAGTTGTTTCATCTTTGAAGTAGACCTCATGTAATTTACCTTTCACTCCCAACCTGATGATTTGTAAATATTTTAGGTTTTTAAAAATATTGTATAATGACAAAAAAAACTTGTAATAATATTACATTTTCAATTTTTAAATTTGTGATTTTTTTTAAATTAACACATTATTTGCTTTCACATTATTTTATTTTCTTTCATGTAATTATCATTATCATTTATTTTTTATCTTTTAAATAAGATATTATTTTTATTTTTTATTGGAAAAATAAAAAATATAGGAAATAATGGAAATTTAATATATTTGTAAGTATTTTTTTTATTCCATAACTCATATCAAATAGATAAAATTTTTAGCCCAAAAATTATGAATTCAATTAACAAGGGATAATTTAGACATTTCTAGTATTTTCCCAAAGTTGCACCACTAATGCGCTTTGTAATCATAATCCAACTCCATGTTAAACTAAAATTTATACCAAAGGCGGTAATATCCATCGCATCACACTCTAATATTGTGATTCTTACGCCATTTTCTTTCTTTACACATCCCAAAATAATAAAAAAAAAAGAAAGAAAAGAAGAGGTGAACATGATAGTAGCCGTAAAATCAAATACCATCCCCAGTATTATGGGATTGGAAAATTCATCTGAAAAATGGCTAGAAGAAGGAATGGAGGAAGCTTCCATTAACGAAGCAGAACAAAAGATTGAGCTGATAAATTGTCAAAATAAAAGGAGATAATAGTGAGTAAAGGACACAAAATATTTTGTTCTACAAAGACCTTATCCCTTTCAGTAATAGCACAAACTAGGTCAGGCTTCAAGCGGGAATGAGCAAATTCATAAATCAGAGCCCCCTAATGCAGAAAAGTCAAGGAGGCTTGAAAAAAAAAAAACAAATAATACAAGGTGACACCTTATAATTTTATAACCCCAGACAATTATATGATTATTATATATGGATAAACATGAAAGATCGCCTATAATAAAAAAAAATGAAGATCATAACGTTAAAATGTACTAAAAAAAATTTACTTAACAATTAATATTGTTTATGAAATTTAAACAAACTATTCATTTTGTATTTCAAAAGAACGATTGTAGTCAAATATTGTTATTTCATAACTATGGGAGGTACCAAATGACGGGGAGGAAAAGAAAAATTTCAAACCTTACTTGTATAAACGTGCCTTGCATCATTTCATAGTGAGGAAAGGTATATTAGGAAAGGTGTGAAGTTGGTCTAAATAATAAGCAATTTGGTTCTGCTTAACTGAGTTTTTGGGTTCAAGTTCTAATGTATGCAAAAAAGTCATTATTAGGAGACTCACCTACCATAACCAGGTGCATGACCTGAATCAAATTCAGAATAGTTGGGGCAAAGCTCTGGATGGAAACCAAAAAAAGATACACTAAAGGATGAACTACCTTTAAGTTCTTCACTTTGGTCCCTTTTACTTTGCAAATGAAGGAGGTGGCTCCGTCTTTCTCCTTCAATCCCTTTTCTCGCTTACTTTGGTAAGTAAGATTATGTCCCTTCGGGGACATCCGATTGGTAAGTAAGTTTATGAAACTACATTTAGCTCACGACGTTCACAATTTTGCCTAACATTGAATTTGGTTGTCATTTTTAGCTTATAATCAGTTTATGAGCTTCCATTTTAAAGTTTTCATATGATGGCTATAGAATTGGGCCACAACTATATAGTTAGTTTAACAAAGCAAGCTGTATTATCTCTGGAGATATTCTTTATTGAACCCCGGAATCCAAATACCATATATTCAGGCAGAGAAGTTTTCTGGGTATACACCAAACTGAACCTAAATGGAAACTGAAAATTACTGAGGCCATCACTGCACACTTTTTTACAGAAATGCTTGATATCATCTCCAACATTTATCATCGCAATGTATAAGTGTGCCGTCAAAACCCCTCTTACGAACTCGTTGTTTTCACATTTACACTTGCAATTGAGTTCTTTGGTAGCTTATAGGAAATAAAAAATTCCCCTGATACTTGGATTTTTTCCCCTTTTTCTGTTTTTCCCAGCTGATCCAGGCAGCTGCAGCTTTTGATTTGGTAATAACTTGACAAACTCTTCCATTGAAGCAAGAGAGTAACATCATAGCCTAAAGAGTAAACCTCCACCTTTTGGAGGATATCCGGGACATAGAATCTATCCAGACCGAATCAGCCCTGTAAGTAGAAACAACAGAAATAGATACATAAGCACATAAATAAGTGATACACATTAAACTCAGCTTGAAATGATTCATAGAGCAGCATATGATTAAGATGCATACATGTCTTCTCCTTCGGATGTGAACAATGTACATTGATCGAGCCATGATATAGCATGGCAAAATGAACCCAGCAAATTGAAGAAGCGAAACCTGAACCTGATGGGAGATGCATAAATTAGCTCATAAGAGGAGGTCTAAATCCAATGGATGTTTCTGAAAAGGACAGGGTATACGAGTAGGACGAAACTTTACATTGAAGAATGTTGGATATTCCTGCTCTACTCCAGAGTCTCTTGTGATCATTAGAGCTAGGCGTACAAGCAAGATTAGCAGCACCTGTGCACACTACCACACCACATGAGCATTTTAACCATTACAAAAAGTAATGTATGTACATAAGAAGAATGTATGTACATAAGAAGATATTTGAAAACATGTACTTACAATCTGAGCAACAACAGATCGAAAGCAAACAATGCTTCCTGTATTAGCAGAAGCATAATCCTCATACTCTGATCGCAGGAACCGATGCTCAGCTGCTGCTAGAGCTAGGAGATGAGGATTGCGCAGATCAATTTGTTGGCCCAATGCCTGCCTGTTTAGATTTGGGAGAGTTTTTATAAGCTATAAGGAATTGAAAAACAAAAGTAAAGAAGAATTCTGTAATTATTGCATCATTCATATGAACTATGGTCCAAGTCCACGCTGACATTCCACAATTAAGGTAATTTACTGCTTTTATCCATTCTATCTAGATTGTAAGAGGCCCAAATGTAGGAATATGTATTGGAATCACTAAGTGACATGTATAAGCTACCTAATTGCCTCCCTCATTGTATAAGCATTGTCAATTATGTTACACACCAACATCAAAAGAGGGGCTGGGGAAGTTGGAATGATGACCATCCGATTCCTATGTATATTTTCATACCATGAAAGAGAATAACTTCTATAGCATCAAGTGATATCTTTGTTACTGTGGATCAGGGCAGAATCTGAATTATAGTACCTAGATAGCTAACTCAGTGGCTTACTTAAACTCAACCCATCTCTAACAATCACTTAGCAAGAATACAGATGTTAAGAACCCATTAGCTTGTAGAGGCATGTGATTGACAATAGCTTGTTAGAAAGTAGCACTCAACTGAAAATGCTAAAAGTTTGTGAATTTAAATGGAAGAATTTCAGTCTTCAGAACACAAAAGAAAGAGAGAAGAGAGTGCTCAATGCATTTCCTGAGAAAGTCATCTCTTACATCATTCAAGTACATCAGCCAAATTAAAGAGACAAGGACAAAAGGTTCCTCATGCAAAATGATATAAATCTAATGTATAATATATGTACTCAGAGTTTCTTTTAGAGTCACCTGATATCAATTGCCATAATATCAGGATTAGCACGGACTGGTGGGACCGAATAATTTGGTGAGAAGACCTGGAAGGCACAAACAGTGTGCACCAAGTTTAGGTAATCTACATTTATTTATTTTCCCGTGAACAGATATTTGAGTGTGGTAGAACAATATAGATAACAGAAACCCTTACCTGTTTGCAGATTTCACAGGTGGTATTCCCTTTTTTATTGCACCATCTCTGGATGCACTTCCTATGAGCAAACTATAAGCAAAAGAAGAGGACATCGTTAAGGAAGAAATCCCAACAATAAGGACAGGATCCAAACTAGTCCTTCTATGCCCATAATTAAAAATGAGGAAAGAAGACATCTTTCCACTAATCACAAAAGGGAACACAGGTCACTACAACTTCAGTGTGCAGGGGAATGCTTACCATGATAAACCATGAAAGAATAGACTACCAAACTTCAGATGGAATCGAAATAAGTATATTGAAGGACAAAATATAATTGGAGCAATGGGAGCAGAGTACAAATAGAAAGGGACCACTAGTGCAAGCCAAAAGAAGTCTTTTTTCCTTCCCAAATCAGCAGATACTTATGTGAAAATAAGCACTCTCAAAATGTAGCAAACTACCAATCAAGTGCGACATAGTAATCAGATACTGCTTCCATTTCAAAATACTGCCATTTCAATTGTTTTATCTATTAGCAAAGAGTTCTTTTTCGTTGCAAACATATCACCTATCAGCAAAGAGTTGGTTCACCTATGAAGAACTGTTCACATTTTGTTTGGATGCAGGTGAACACAAGAAAAATGACGAGCAATTGCATCTTTCTTCTCTTATGTCTTACTAACATTAACCGTTTAAGGAAAATCATGGACCACAGATAATTCTAATTTTTTTTACATTCTGGTTTTTAACCTTCGACAATTCTTGTTACTTTCTTTGTTCAAACAGTCAAAATTGAAAGGACCGCACTTGACACAAAGACAAAAACGGTCAAATATAACACATGTTCGGACAGGGATTGGTGCACAGAGACCTAAGCCAAAGACAGTCATTAATGAACACACCCACCAACACCCAAAGGACCCAGAGTAAACAATTACAATACTGAGTAGGACTGTTACATTACAATTAAAAAGAAAAAATCTGTCAGATTTGAGTTTTCAAAGATAAGACAACAAGACTATTGTCAAATGTCAATGCAAATCACATGACCATGTGGTGAACATCCAAGTATAATTTATAAATTTTGGAAACTTATCCATACAGTACAGAAGTACAAACCCAGAGGGCTAGACCTTAATACTAGAGAATTGCCTGAACAATTATAGGCATAAGCTGAAAGAAGAAAACTAGGTGAAAAAAACCAAAAAAACATGACGGAGGAATCAACAACAATCTCACAAACCCAGGTGAAGCATGTCTCACAGACAATAAAAGCACAAACCTTTGTACATTAAAGCAAAAAATAAACTCATTCAAACCCATAAATATGATAAAATTTAGACAACTCCACAAGTCCACAGCCTAAAAATAAGCATTGACAGAAGAAAAGAACCATAAACCCTCAAGCTAAAGCATAAGAAGATACTAAAACAAAGATAGAATCAAAACCCAGAAAAAAGTTTAGACCTTTAGGGTGCCATTACAAGCACAAGGAGCCTCCATTTCATGTTCTTCATCTTCCTCTTGACATATCCTGCATTCCACCATATCTTCCACTTCCTTCACAGAAGAACAACCTTCTCCTCCATCACCAAACCCTTTAACAGGACCATCACCATTCTCATTCAAGCCACTTGTTGTTGCTGCTGCTGCTACTGCCTCAACATTTTTACCTACTCCTCCATTCACAAGACAATCCGATGGTGATATAAGCCTGTCCACACAGACCATGAAATCATCCACCATTTCTCCTCTCTTCTACCCTCAATTACTACTCTCTCTATGTTAGCAAGTACCCTGCATAGTTTTCTTCTTCTTCTTCTCTTATGGAGGAGATATTATAAGAAAGAGAGAGAGGGAGAGAGGGGGTTAGTGGGTAGAGTTAGTGGGGTCTGTTTTGAAAAAGGTTGGACCTTTATGGTGGTGGCGGAATTTACGAAATGCACCTGTTTTTCTGTTCGTGTTTGTTAGCTTTTGTACTTGCTAGTTCTGGTTTGGACCAAACTGGAAAAGAACTAATCTTTTGTATGAATTGAAACTAACTAACAGGAAAAAATAAAACTTAGAAGAGCTTTTGTCTGCGTTTCATGCAAACTGGGGTGGGTTTCATTGGCAGCCTTGAAGGTTTTTGAGTTGTAACTGACATGACACCAAGCCAGCAAAGAAACAAGAACCATTAATAACAAATCAAATATATAGGTGTACACCACCAACTAGGTGGAGTCAGCTAATAAAATCTATTGGTTTTGTTAAATTATCCAATATATGTAGGTTGAGTTTGGTTCTCTCACTAACGGTTACTAATATATTACCGGAAAAAAAGAAAAAAAAACGGTTACTAATATTTTATATGGAGTGAAAATATATGGTGAAATACCAACTAGAACCCTTAGATTGAGTGCTTAGAGGTAGAAAAAAATTAAAGTAATTTACATAGTAATTTTAAATTCGTTTTATCTTTCTTTGAGATTTGGTATTATATTTATCTTCCAATTCTCCCTCCTTGTTTCTCTCCGGCTCTAAATAAATTGAATAAAGTGTTACAAATAATTATAAGATAAATTCATATCTTTTTAAGAAAGATTTTTTATTCATAAAAATAAAAAAAAATTAAAACAATCTTTCTTCTTGAAATTATTTTCCTTTGGCAGTTGTGAACAGAATTTTCACAGGTAAGGAAGCCAATCGATCCGCCATCATTGTGGTACATTCACTACAGGGTCGAGGTTTGTTTTATCAATTGATTGATGCAGCTTTGAGATTGCATCCCTGGTTTGCAAGAGTATATGATCTCGAATTATCTGCTATCTAATAATGCATGGTATAACATATTGGATAGCGTGATTTCTCAAGCAAGAGATCTTTCTGCTGCAGAACTTGCCGTTGGTAACATTAGGGCAGAGCAAACGGTACGGCACGGTACTACCGTACCGATTTTTGCATCGGTAGGGAACTACCGAGGGTACCCATACACCGACCCAATACCGACCGGTACATACCGACGGGAGTTTGAGGTCCTACCGATAGGATACCGACCAGTTCGGTCGGCGTACCGCCATTACCGCGCCGAAAACCAACATAATCCACATGAACATTTCAGAACTTGACAACAATCACAAATGCATTCCATAATCCATTTCCAGAAACATTCAAGGCTTTCATAAAATAAGGCATTCCAGAAACATTCAAAACATTCACAAACTAGTTAAAACATCCATAAAATACTTAAAACATCCATATAATGATTGTATGAAAGCCAAAATGCTTAAATACAATCATGATTGAGGAGCCTTATGATATCAAAAGCAGGCTCTTCAATCCAAAAGAAATCTTTTGTTTCAGCTTTTCAATTATCTTTGGGATAAAATTAAAAGAAGGGATATACAAAATAACATCAATAGCTGCCAAGTTGTCAATCCACGATTCCAGCCAAGTTCTTTTCCAATTCCTGCCAAATTGTAAGAATATTACAAAGACAGATACCAGAATTGAAGAACAGAGATAAAATAAAACATCAATCACTAGTAAGAACTAAACATGCCAAAATTGAAAAACAGAGACAAAAGAAGATCATGAACAACCATTTGCAGCACTGGACAAGTCACATACCAGAATTGCATCAAACTTCTATAGCTTGTTCTATACCCAAATCAGCCAATTCTGAAAAAAAAAAAATTAGACGTTATTTGTAAGTAACTAAACTGAAATACTAAAATGAAATGAAGAACAACCAAAATTAGTGCAAAAAAAGGAAGTAAAGAGAACTAAATTACCATTTTCGAGCTTCTCAACCTCTGCTGCACTCTCCTCTGATTGAAAATGGTAATCTGGTGCTCCTGCTCGCATCCAATCTTGAGCGCAAATGAGGCCTTGCACAATCTTAGGAGTCAAAGAACTCCTAAAAGCATCAAGAATTCTGCCACCGGTACTAAATGCCGATTCTGATGCAACAGTCGAGATTGGGACAGCAAGCACATCACGAGCCATTGCTGATAGGATTGGAAATCGTGGTGCATTGACCCTCCACCACGACAAGACATCAAATTCTTTAACATATTCCTCAGGAGCTTCCGCTATATACCTGTCCAATTCTGTTTTGCTTTCTCCATCAGCACCCTGCATCATCTTGTACATTGATATCCTCTCCGAGTTCAACCTCCCGATCCCATCAGCTTCTTCATCATCTTGTTCACTACCCTCAACAACACTAGAACTTGGTTGTTGAGTCTGAATTGGTTGTCGGACACCATAAGATTGAGGGAATAGGGAATGCCCATAAGCATCAAACAATTCAAAGGTTGCATCCCTTATCTTTTCCCACATCTTACTTCCAACAGTTTGACCATATGTTCTTTTCAAAGAGAACTCAACATACTTAAACTTTAGTCTCGGGTCAAGTATTGCAGCAACAAAAGTCACCATATTAAATTGCTCTAACTCTCCCCAATACTTTTCAAATTTCACAAGCATATTCATTGCCATGACACTCAATTCAAGATCACTACTTTCTGCCCAAGAGCTCAAAAGTTCATAAACAGAATTTATTGCATCAAAAAATCCATTGCAAGTGACGTAAGATGAACCAGAAACAAACTTGGTCAAATTACTAAAATTTTTGAGGCATTTGCACAACTTTCTAACCTTATTCCAATCATCTACAGTGGGTAACCCAGGCCAATCAACATCCACATTCTTCTCAGCTGATTCCATCTCTTCTTTAAAGTTATCATCTACGTCAGGGTATCTATCAAAAACACCATCAAATTTGCATGCAGTTTCTAACATCATGTAGGTCGAATTCCACCTAGTTGGGACATCTAATGACAGCAAAGCCTTTGATGTTAATTTCTCAATCTTGACACACTCCTTAAACTTGTCTAACCTTGCCGGAGATGCCCTCACATATCTAACAACCCTACGAACCCTATAAACAGACTTTCCTGCTGACTTCAGTCCATCATTAACAATCAAATTGATAATGTGAGCCATACACCTCATATGCATGTATCTACTTCCTAAAATGCTTCCCTTACACTTGCCTAACTTTTTCTGCAAACTCTCTAGTGCCTTATCATTTGATGATGCATTATCTACAGTGACAGTAAATACACCATTGATTCCCCACTCAATTAAACACCTTTCAACAGCAGCAGCAATTTTCTCCCCCTTATGACTAGTAATGGGACAAAAATTCAGAATCATTTTTTTCAATTTCCAATTCCTATCAATGAAATGTGCAGTCAAGCTCATGTAATTAATACGTTGGATTGATGTCCAAGTATCAGTTGTGAGGCTAACTCTATCACAATTAGCTTTTAGATAGGCCTTTAAGGCTTTCTTCTCATCTAAGTAAAACTGCAAACAATCTCTAGAAACTGTCCACCTAGATGGAATCTTAAACCTCGGACAAGCCACTGACATTAGCCGTTGAAACCCCTTTCCCTCTACAAATCTGAAAGGCAATTCATCTACAACTATCATTTGAGCAAGTGATTTCCTAATTGCATCCTGATCACACTTAAATACAGCTAAAGATGTCTTTCCATCATCCCCTATCTTATTGACTATTTGAGTCTGTGAGCATTCATCAATGAATTTATTCTTAAGACATCTTTCTAAGTGACCCAACATACCCGATGTACCATTCCTCTTCGGATGAGCTTTAATTGGCTGAGCACATCGCATGCATTTTGCAATCACCTCCCCATCAGCAGTTTCACACTTCATAAAGTGCTCCCACACTCTCGATCTTTTGGGATTGGGAGGCATCATTGCATCTGTGTTCTCCCCCTTTGCTGCCACATCAATTTGACCTTCATTGCGTTGAGTTACTGCAGCTCCAATGGATGGCAATGGAGGTTCAACTTCCATTCCATCAACAGTTGTAGGAGGTTCCTGAAATAAAAGCAAGGAGCACAAGAATCATACAGCTTGTTAGCATCTGTTATATAAGGAAATTGTCAGCAACAGAGGCAGATTACAAGGAAATATACAGCAACAGGAAAAAAAAAACAAAAGCACAGAATTCTGTTGCACAGAAATAAAAGTGTAAGGATAGACATGCTGAAAATGTAAGATAACTACCTTGGGAGCAGCCATTGGATATTCTTCAGGCAGTGGACAGACCTTTGGCAACGATCCCTCCAAATCCAATTAAATCGCAAAAAAGAAGCCTGGGTTAAGTGCAAAATACAGGTTAAGGAGGGAAATTAATATTTACTTGATGGATTAAATCGAAATTAATGGTCAATTGATAAGAAGAAAAGAAAGAAGCATAAGAAGAAGTAAGAAGAACAGAGAAGAAAGAAGAATAAGAAGAAAAGAAGCATTACCCGAGAGAGGAGCAGACCTTTGCCGACGATCCCTTCAAATCCGTTCAAATTGCAAACATGAAGCCTGGTTTTAAATGCAAAATATAGGAGAAGAGAGGGGAAATTAATATTGATTTGATAAATTGAATCCGAATTAATGGTTAACTTATAGTTTGTTGAACTAGGGTTTCGAGCTACAGTTTGGGGGTTTCTATTTCTACACTAAGATCGAAAGGACAGAGGGTAGAGAGGAAGAAATCGAAGAAGAAAAGAAGAGAAACAAATTACCTGTTGTTGATTCAAGGCGACGAGGGCGAAGACGATTGAAGGAGACGATGGCTGCTGCTGCTCTGTGGGTGTGGCTAACAGAGACGATGGAGACTATCGATTCGAGAGATTGGAGAGGGATTAGGGTTGAGGAGGGTTGCGGCGAATGCGATAGTTGAGGGAGAGAGGAGGAGTAGAGTCGGCTGGGTCTCAGGGTCTGGGAATGGGATTAGGGTTTTTTTTAGATTATGAACTAATGTTAGGTATTTATATGGCTGGTTCGACCTGATCGGTGTCGGTTACCGACCTACCGACCGACGCCTACCCGACTTACTACCGACATTACGCGGTATGATAATGAACCGAGCCGACCCCTCTATTTCTAGCCTACCTCCCGACATATGCCGCGCCGATACCGATCGGTATCGGGTCGGCTTTTTTGCACACCCCTAGGTAACATTGTAAGAGGTGACATGTTTTTCTGGTAGATTAATGTTTATGTTGAGAGGAGGCTATTCTAGTCCAGGAGAGGGCAGACCACCGGACTCCCAAACTCTTAGAGTAGTCCTTATAGATTATCCACTAAGAGGGATGGTAAGACGTGAATTTGCATACTATCAGAGTGGACGACCTTTCTGTTGTGACAAAATTCTGTTGAACTACTGACTATGGGGTTTGATGCTGAATGTGAAGATGTCATCAGTGTAAGTTTCCCTAGGCTATATGACAATCATATACAAGAAAAATATGCAGCGGAAGCAAAAGAAACTTAGCCAAGAACCACATGTGAAGCATATAAACCGTATAACAAAATTTCGTACCTTGTTCGGTTGAGGTCTTTCACCCAACTGCTGGAACAAATCATCTAGACCAAGACGAAGGCTGGAACGAATCAGTAAGAA
>JAKUCV010002229.1:179819-271535 GCA_028386065.3 Turnera subulata | reverse complement strand
CGGCGAAGGCTCGGGTCGTTATTTCGGCATTCCACGGTATAAATGGTGTATTTTAAATCTACATCCGGCATGTACTTATATTCGGAATTGGGTCATGTATTTAATTGTAATTAGTGGAAACCGAGACGGGTAGAACCTTAGGCCGGTAAATACCGACACGGGTAGAACCTTAGGCCGGGAATCTTTGGACATCGCATTAACCTTGGACTTAAGTAACGGACTTTAAGCCCAATCCTATGCTTGACTTAATAAGGACTTAAGGAAGTGGGCTTTAGGCCCGGGAAATTGTTATTGGGCTTAGATTGGATTTTAGGCCGGGAATTCATAAACGACATAATGAGTGGGCCATAGGCTCGGGATTTACTTATTGGACTTAGTTGGGCGTAAGCCGGTGAACCTTAGGTCCCGAGACTTGGAGTTTTGGTGAGAGAACATTAAGTCGGGTTTAGACCCGGGAATTTCATAGTCGACTAACTTGGGACGGGTTTAACTCAGTTGAGTATTATAGTTGCATGCATGCACGTCTTTATGGTTTGTGTTTGTAATTTGTTGTGTGTGCCGGTATTCAGGCACGGGTAATACCTCGGGAGCTGGAGGATCGGTTTTGGGAAAGGCTCCACAGGACAATCGTCGTTGAGGTGACTTTATATGTCTTTTTATGTTTGTATGCATGAGCTCGTTGGAATGGTTTGTTTGAGTTGCATGCTTGTTTGCTAACATGTTGTAATCTGTATTGTGTGCCTAAGTGTGCTTTTTGCTTATGAGCTGGATGATTGAAATGTTATGGTTTATAACATGTGATGTGATTCTGGGTGTTTGGTGTGATGTGTTGTGGGTCGGAGACCCGGTTATCTGATTGAGATGTTTTTTATCACACTACCCTGTTAGATCACAACTTATGGCACACATAAACTCATAATATGTGAATAAAGATAATGGACAATAGAAGTTAGGCTACTGTGTGCTGATGACCGGTTGTTTCGAGCGGGAAGTGATACCCCTCGGGTTTGCTTGCGGATTAGCAAGTGTTATGCAGATTTGCATGTGGGTCTGTGATGACCGGTTTCTACCTCCCTCCTTCTACCTCCCCCTTTCTACCTCCCTTTTTCTCTCTGTCTCTCTCTCTCTCTCTCTCTCTATGGTTATGTTGGGCTTCGTGCCTGGTTGTATTTGGGCTTATGCCTGGTTGTCTCATGAGACGGGACCGAGCTCGACGCACACAGTAGGGGGCCCTGAATAATAAATCATAATAAGAAAACTTAACACATAACAGATGAAGGATAATAAACTGTATGCTCGATTGTGTTGGCATGTTAGTACTGATTGTCGTATGTTTGCATGCTAGTCTGTTGCTCTTCTTTCCTTTCGGACTTGATCTGCACACTCTCATAATTAGATATATATTGCTCACTGAGCAGGCGACTCACATAATCGCCAACGTTGTTTTTCAGACCCATAGATAGCGTGCAGTTTCTTTCTTCTTTTCCCGGAGTACGGACGTGGACATCCCAGCAGGTAGCTGTGCTTGTTCTCCCGGATTGGATCCATAGAGTCGGCATGCATGTTGTTTTATTTCTATTATTTTTACTCCGTTTGACTTTTCCGCTGCAATGGATTTATTGAGATGTCACTATTGATTCTGGATTATTTTATCGGCGGTTTGCCGGGATTTATTATTGATGATGTATCGGCAGGATGCCGGGTTTGATTTGAGGCTTGCATAGCCGGTTTGACTATGTTTGTTATGACATCTCTTTTTATTGAGGATTTTGGATATTGTTTTTGATATTGATTTTCGTGTTCCGGGTTTCAAGGGTATCTTGGTAATTTCCTTGTGTTTGAGTATTTTACTGTTAAATTGGGACACGGGTGTTTCACTTAGAGCCTGTGTGCTCAATTTTAGTGGTTCTTGGGATGAGACATTACCGTTGGTTGAGTTTGCTTATAACAACGGGTATCACTACAGTATCGGTATGGCGCCTTATGAGGCTTTGTATGGGCGGAAGTGTCGTAGTCCGATCTGTTGGGATGAGGAAGGTCTGAGACAGGTGATTGGTCCGAACCTAGTCCAGGAGACTGTTGATCAGATCGAGGTGGTTAAGCAGTGTATGAGAGCTGCTCAGGACCGGCAAAAGAGTTTTGCCGATAAGCATCGTCGGGAGATGGAGTACAATGTAGGTGGCAGAGTCTTCCTCCGTGTTGCTCCCTGGAGAGGTGTTATCCGGTTTGGGAGGAAGGGCAAGTTGAGCCCTCGTTATACTGGTCCTTATGAGATCATGGAGCAGATTGGTCCGCTGGCCTACAAGTTGGCTTTACCGGAGGAGCTGTCGCGCATACATGATGTATTCCATGTTTCGATGCTGAGGCGTTATCGATCTGATCCTAGTCATGTTGTATCCCCGACAGAGGTGGAGGTTTTTGAGGATTTGACTTATGTTGAGGAGCCGGTTGAGATTCTTGCTCGGGAGGAGCGACAGTTTAGGAATCGAGTTATTACGATGGTTCGGGTTAGGTGAGGTTGAGTCCCATATGCGGGAGCAGTATCCCCATTTGTTTTAAAGCTTCATGTCTTGTAATTTCGAGGACGAAATTTCCTTAAGTGGGGTAGAACTGTAACGCCCCGAATTTTCATAATTTGGTTTTTCGGAATTTTTGGAATTTTCATTCCAATTTTACCCTTGAGGTATTTTCGAGTTTTAGTCGAGGAAATAAATTGTTATGCCTTGGAAATGTCAATTTTAAGTTGGTGTCGTTCATGGTTCGGGTTCCGTGGGAAACGGATTCGAGAACGGGGTGAAACGCGGAGTTTAACGTGGATACTAGTGAAACTACGTCGTTTTGGGACTGTTTAAAAGAAAAAAAAAAAGAAAGCGAGTCAACAGGGCGGGTTGACCGCGCCCAGCCGAACGACGCGTCGTTCGGGCTGGCGGGTCAAGCTCTAAAAACCCTTCTTCCCTTTTCCTTCTTTCTTTTCTCATCTTCTTCTTCTTTTTCCTACCTAGCCGCCGATCCTACCCCCTCTTCCCTTCTTCCTTCTCCTCTCGTTTTCTCTCTCTCTTTTCCTCTCTTCCTCTTCTCTCTCTCATTCCCTTCCGCCACCAACACCCTTTCTTTCTTCTTCGTAAGCCGCCGCCGCCGCTGTCGACTGAATCGCAAGGGCTGAGGCCGGCTGACCAGAGACGGAACGAGAGGATCCCGTGTGGCCTCTCTCTCGCGACCGGCTGCGTCGCCGACGAGGTAAGCCCCGGCCTCCTCATCCCTCTCGGTTTTTAATTCGTTTTTCTTCTTTCTTCGTTGATCTTCTTTTTCTTCTCTTCTTCGATGGTCGCTTTGGCCGGCGTGTCTGTTCGGGTTGGCTTAGTTTTAATGGTGTTGGTGTGTTGTTGCTCCGGTTGGGTTTGACGGGGGTTTGCAGATTGTTGTTATTGGTGGTTGTCTTCGTGCGCATGGATTGTGTGTGTGTTGTTCACTGCCGGTGTTGTTTCTGGTGGTGCGTGGCTGCGGGTGCGTGTCCCGACAGTGAGGTGCTCGGGTGTGTGTGGGCTTCTCCGGGAAGAGGCGGTTCAAGGCTTGGGTTCGGGCAGTGGACGATTTCTGCAGATTTGTGTGATTCCGGGTAAGGGCCCGTTTTGCATTTCCTGTTGTAATTCGTCTTAGGATTATGTGGGGCATAGTGTTGTGTAATTGTTTTGTTGTGATGTGAATGAGTTGTTGATGTTGGTTGTGGTAGTTTTTGGTGCTTTCCGGCGAGGTTACCGGAATCCGGCGAAGGCTCGGGAATATTCCAGCGAAGGCTCGGGTTTTGACTTCGGCATTATACTTGATGTATAAATTGTGTTATTCATGGCATGTACTTATTTAATTTGGATTGGGTTTTGTAATTTTGATAAGGTACATAGTAGTAAATCAAGTACGGGAATTTGTGTGGAATATAATCGGGAACTTACCGACACGGGTAGAACCTTAGGCCGGGAATCTTTGGGATCGGATTAACCTTGGACTTAAGTAACGGGCTTTAAGCCCAATCCTATGCTTGGCTTAATAAGGACTTAAGGAAGTGGGCTTTAGGCCCGGAAATTGAACTTGGACTTAGATTGGGCTTTAGGCCGGGAACTCATAAACGACATAATGAGTGGGCCTTAGGCTCGGGAACTACTCTTGGACTTAGTTGGGCTTAAGCCCGGTGAACCTTAGGTCCCGATACTCAGAGTTTTGGTGAGAGAACATTAAGTCGGGTTTAGACCCGGGAATTTCATAGATGGCTAACTAGGGACGGGTTTAACTCAGTTGAGCATTATAGTCACATGCATGCACGTTTATATTAAGATTGTTTGTAATTTGTTGTGTGTGCCGGTATTCAGGCACGAGTAACACCTCGGGAGCTGGAGGATCTGCTTGGGGAAAAGCTCCACAGGACAATCGTCGTTGAGGTGACTTTATATGTCTTTTTATGTTTGTATGCATGAGCTCGTTGGAATGGTTTGTTTAAGTTGCATGCTTGTTTGTTAACATGCTGTAATCTGTATTGTGTGCCTAAGTGTACTTTTTGCTTATGAGCTGGATGATTGGATTAGTTATGGATTATAATATGTGGTGTGATTCTGGGTGTTTGGTGTGATGTATTGTGGGTCGGAGACCCGGTTATCTGATTGAGCTGTTTTATCACACAACCCTGTTAAATCACTATCTCTTGGCACACATAAACTCATAACTTGCGAATAAAGATAAAGTACAGTAGAAGTTAGGCTACTGTGTGCTGATGACCGGTTGTTTCGAGCAGGAAGTGATACCCCTCGGGTTTGCTTGCGGGATGGCAAGTGTTATGCGGTTTTGCATATGGGTCTGTAATGACCGGTTCTACCTCCCTCCTTCTACCTCCCCCTTTCTATCTCCCTCTTTCTCTCTCTCTCTCTCTCTATGGATATGTTGGGCTTCGTGCCTGGTTGTATTTGGGCTTATGCCTGGTTGTCTCATGAGACGGCACCGAGCTCGACGCACACAGTAGGGGGCCCTGAATAATAAATCATAATAAGAAAACTTTATTCACGACAGATGGAGAGTAATGAACTGTTTGCTTGATTGTGTTGGCATGTTAGTACTGGTTGTTGTATGTTTGCATGCTTGCCTTGTTGCTCTACTTTCCTTTCGGACTTGATCTGCACACTCTCATAATTAGACTTATATTGTTCACTGAGTAGGCGACTCACATAATCGCCAACGTTGTTTTTCAGACTTTAGATAGCGTGCAGTCACTTACCATCCTTCCAGAGTACGGACGTGGTTATCTCAGCAGGTAGCTGTGCTTGATCTCCCGGTTGGATCCATATAGTCGGCATGCATGTTGTTTTTGTTCCTCTTATTTTTACTCTGTGTGTTTCTTCCGCTGCATTGGATTTTTAATGAGATGTCACTTTTGATTTTGGATTATGTTATCGGCGGATTGCCGGGATTTACTATTGATGATGTATCGGCAGGATGCCGGGTTTGATTTGTGGCTTGTTAAGCCGGATTGTTTTGTACTTTATGACATCTCGTTTTTATTGAGAATTTTGGATATTGTTGATATTGGATTTCGTGTCCCGGGTTTCAGGGGTATTTTGGTAATTTCCTTGTGTTTAAATATTTTATTATTAAATTGGGACACGGGTGTTTCAGCTTGGTAGCGGAGCAGGCTTCAGATCCTTGGTTTTAAAAGTGTCTTAAACTTTGTTTTCAAAGTGTTTTCTGTGTTTAAGCCTGTTTCCGGATTTATGACTTGAAAAGTGTTTTTGACTCATTTGCATTCATATAGGCGTCGATATGGATCACGAGGAGCAGCACAATGCTGAGGATGACGCCGCTACTCATGTCTCCGACAATGTGTCGGAGATGCTTGGTTTCGCCGACAAGGAGTTTGATGATTGGTCCTTATGAGATCATGGAGCGGATTGGTCCGCTGGCCTACAAGTTGGCTTTACCGGAGGAGCTGTCTCGCATACATGATGTATTCCATGTTTCAATGCTGAGGCGTTATCGATCTGATCCTAGTCATGTTGTATCCCCGACAGAGGTGGAGGTTTCTGAGGATTTGACTTATGTTGAGGAGCCGGTTGAGATTCTTGCTCGGGAGGAGCGACAATTGAGGAATCGAGTTATTCCGATGGTTCGGGTTAGGTGGAGCCGTCATTCTCCGAATGAGGCTACTTGGGAGGTTGAGTCCCATATGCGGGAGCAGTATCCCCATTTGTTTTAAAGCTTCATGTCTTGTAATTTCGAGGACGAAATTTCCTTAAGTGGGGTAGAACTGTAACGCCCCGAATTTTCATAATTTGGTTTTTCGGAATTTTTGGAATTTTCATTCCAATTTTACCCTTGAGGTATTTTCGAGTTTTAGTCGAGGAAATAAATTGTTATGCCTTGGAAATGTCAATTTTAAGTTGGTGTCGTTCATGGTTCGGGTTCCGTGGGAAACGGATTCGAGAACGGGGTGAAACGCGGAGTTTAACGTGGATACTAGTGAAACTACGTCGTTTTGGGACTGTTTAAAAGAAAAAAAAAAAGAAAGCGAGTCAACAGGGCGGGTTGACCGCGCCCAGCCGAACGACGCGTCGTTCGGGCTGGCGGGTCAAGCTCTAAAAACCCTTCTTCCCTTTTCCTTCTTTCTTTTCTCATCTTCTTCTTCTTTTTCCTACCTAGCCGCCGATCCTACCCCCTCTTCCCTTCTTCCTTCTCCTCTCGTTTTCTCTCTCTCTTTTCCTCTCTTCCTCTTCTCTCTCTCATTCCCTTCCGCCACCAACACCCTTTCTTTCTTCTTCGTAAGCCGCCGCCGCCGCCGTCGACTGAATCGCAAGGGCTGAGGCCGGCTGACCAGAGACGGAACGAGAGGATCCCGTGTGGCCTCTCTCTCGCGACCGGCTGCGTCGCCGACGAGGTAAGCCCCGGCCTCCTCATCCCTCTCGGTTTTTAATTCGTTTTTCTTCTTTCTTCGTTGATCTTCTTTTTCTTCTCTTCTTCGATGGTCGCTTTGGCCGGCGTGTCTGTTCGGGTTGGCTTAGTTTTAATGGTGTTGGTGTGTTGTTGCTCCGGTTGGGTTTGACGGGGGTTTGCAGATTGTTGTTATTGGTGGTTGTCTTCGTGCGCATGGATTGTGTGTGTGTTGTTCACTGCCGGTGTTGTTTCTGGTGGTGCGTGGCTGCGGGTGCGTGTCCCGACAGTGAGGTGCTCGGGTGTGTGTGGGCTTCTCCGGGAAGAGGCGGTTCAAGGCTTGGGTTCGGGCAGTGGACGATTTCTGCAGATTTGTGTGATTCCGGGTAAGGGCCCGTTTTGCATTTCCTGTTGTAATTCGTCTTAGGATTATGTGGGGCATAGTGTTGTGTAATTGTTTTGTTGTGATGTGAATGAGTTGTTGATGTTGGTTGTGGTAGTTTTTGGTGCTTTCCGGCGAGGTTACCGGAATCCGGCGAAGGCTCGGGAATATTCCGGCGAAGGCTCGGGTTTTGACTTCGGCATTATACTTGATGTATAAATTGTGTTATTCATGGCATGTACTTATTTAATTTGGATTGGGTTTTGTAATTTTGATAAGGTACATAGTAGTAAATCAAGTACGGGAATTTGTGTGGAATATAATCGGGAACTTACCGACACGGGTAGAACCTTAGGCCGGGAATCTTTGGGATCGGATTAACCTTGGACTTAAGTAACGGGCTTTAAGCCCAATCCTATGCTTGGCTTAATAAGGACTTAAGGAAGTGGGCTTTAGGCCCGGAAATTGAACTTGGACTTAGATTGGGCTTTAGGCCGGGAACTCATAAACGACATAATGAGTGGGCCTTAGGCTCGGGAACTACTCTTGGACTTAGTTGGGCTTAAGCCCGGTGAACCTTAGGTCCCGATACTTGGAGTTTTGGTGAGAGAACATTAAGTCGGGTTTAGACCCGGGAATTTCATAATTGGCTAACTAGGGACGGGTTTAACTCAGTTGAGCATTATAGTCACATGCATGCACGTTTATATTAAGATTGTTTGTAATTTGTTGTGTGTGCCGGTATTCAGGCACGAGTAACACCTCGGGAGCTGGAGGATCTGTTTTGGGAAAAGCTCCACAGGACAATCGTCGTTGAGGTGACTTTATATGTCTTTTTATGTTTGTATGCATGAGCTCGTTGGAATGGTTTGTTTGAGTTGCATGCTTGTTTGCTAACATGCTGTAATCTGTATTGTGTGCCTAAGTGTACTTTTTGCTTATGAGCTGGATGATTGGATTAGTTATGGATTATAACATGTGGTGTGATTCTGGGTGTTTGGTGTGATGTATTATGGGTCGGAGACCCGGTTATCTGATTGAGCTGTTTTATCACACAACCCTATTAAATCACTATCTCTTGGCACACACAAACTCATAACTTGCGAATAAAGATAAAGTACAGTAAAAGTTAGGCTACTGTGTGCTGATGACCGGTTGTTTCGAGCGGGAAGTGATACCCCTCGGGTTTGCTTGCGGGATGGCAAGTGTTATGCGGTTTTGCATATGGGTCTGTAATGACCGGTTCTACCTCCCTCCTTCTACCTCCCCCTTTCTACCTCCCTTTTTCTCTCTGTCTCTCTCTCTCTCTCTCTATGGATATGTTGGGCTTCGTTCCTGGTTGTATTTGGGCTTATGCCTGGTTGTCTCATGAGACGGGACCGAGCTCGACGCACACAGTAGGGGGCCCTGAATAATAAATCATAATAAGAAAACTTTATTCACGACAGATGGAGAGTAATGAACTGTTTGCTTGATTGTGTTGGCATGTTAGTACTGGTTGTTGTATGTTTGCATGCTTGCCTTGTTGCTCTACTTTCCTTTCGGACTTGATCTGCACACTCTCATAATTAGACTTATATTGTTCACTGAGTAGGCGACTCATATAATCGCCAACGTTGTTTTTCAGACTTTAGATAGCGTGCAGTCACTTACCATCCTTCCAGAGTACGGACGTAGTTATCTCAGCAGGTAGCTGTGCTTGATCTCCCGGTTGAATCTATATAGTCGGCATGCATGTTGTTTTTGTTTCTCTTATTTTTACTCCGTGTGTTTCTTCCGCTGCATTGGATTTTTATTGAGATGTCACTTTTGATTTTGGATTATGTTATCGGCGGATTGCCGGGATTTACTATTGATGATGTATCGGCAGGATGCCGGGTTTGATTTGTGGCTTGTTAAGCCGGATTGTTTTGTACTTTATGACATCTCGTTTTTATTGAGAATTTGGGATATTGTTGATATTGGATTTCGAGTCCCGGGTTTCAGGGGTATTTTGGTAATTTCCTTGTGTTTAAGTATTTTATTATTAAATTGGGACACGGGTGTTTCAAAAACAGTTTAATGCCCTTGTTGATAAGGCACATGTTAGAAGGAGCTCTCAGTACAGAAAAATAAGGAAAATAAAAAAGATAGTCCCAGTTGTTGGCTTAAGATCTTTGGTGACTGGAGACAGTTCAACGCAGGATGGTGAAATAATGGCGGGCAATGCCCGTGTGGGTGCAGTAGATAGCGCGCCAAAGGTGTCTTCAGTAGAGGAGGTGGAAAGAACAATGGAAGCAAGAATGATGTTGGGGCTGTCCATGAATGGTGAACCAGAGGAGATTGCTCGTCAAGTGGGGCAATTAATTGAAAAGGAAAATGAAGAGTTTGAGAGGGTGAGGGATACCCTTACCTAATCAATAGCTCAGGTCAGTTATGCGTGCCTTCGTTTTTTCCTATCATGTTTTCTATGCTATTCTGGAACATAAGGGGTCTCGGCTCCTCAAGAAAATGCAATAGTATTAAGAATTTAATGAGGAAAGTTTAGGCAAAAATGGTCTTCCTCTGTGAAAGAAAGAGTCGTGGTTTGAGTATTGAGGAATATGGCAGGTTATGGGATAGTGGGCCGTTTGATTTTATGGAGGTGGGTGCGGAAGGGAGCTCGGGCGGGCTATCTCTTTTGTGGGAAATATCCTTTTTCAATTGTTTGAGTAGAAGTAGTGGGAGAAATTGGATTATGGTGGATGGTATTGTTACAGGGGACAAACAGATTGGTGTTTGTGGAGTTTATGGCCCTGTGATCTAGAGGAAAGAAATGATTTATGGGTGGAACTACTGGCTCGCGTACAGGAGTCAAGCGTCCCACGGTTGATAATTGGAGACTTTAATGAGGTTTTGGAAGCTAAAGAGAGGCTCAGTGGTCGAATATGCAATAGGGGGTCTCGGGCCTTATCGGATTTCATTTCTCAAGCAACCTATGTGAAGTTGAATTGCAAGGAAAAAAATTCACCTGGTGGAATTACAGGGCAACTAGTAAGATAGATAGGGCCTTTTTTGATCCATATTGGCTTTCTATGTTTCCATCTATCAAACTCTGGGCTGAGAATAGAGAAGACTCAGATCACTGCCCTATTATATTATCTCAAGACCAGAAGGACTGGGGAATCAAGCCATTCAAATTCCTTAATTGTTGGCTATCTCATGAGAGGTTTGGGTCCGATTTGAATGACATGTGGAAGGCTGCTACTTTGCGCTATCCTGGTCAATACAACTTAATTAGGAAGTTGGGCTATGTAAAACAATCTTTGAAAGTGTGGAATAAGGAAGTTTTCGGGGATGTCGATATGGCAATCAGGGTGTTGAAAAAACAGATTGAAGACATGGACAGAGAAGCTGATCGACGTGTTTTGAGGGATGAGGAGAGGAAACAAGTTTTCGAATGGAAGGCAGAATTGAAAAAGAGGGAGAAACATCATGAAAGTATTTGGAGGCAGAAATCCAGGATTAATTGGCTAAAGCTAGGAGATAAAAATAATAGATTCTTTCATTTTAATGCCTGTAATCGGGGAAGGAGGAATTCAATCCGGGAAATTGAGAGAGGAGGGGTGGTACTGAATGAACCAGAGGAAGTGAAGGATGCAGCTAAAGACTACTTTGCTGAACTGTTTCAATCCAACTCAAAGTCGATATTTGCTTGGGGAAGGAGCATTCTCATTAGAAAATTCACTGCAGATCAAGTGGAAACTTTGGAAAGAGCATTCTCATTAGAAGAAATCAAAGAGGCCTTATGGGAATGTGATGGCAATAAATCACCGGGCTCAGATGGCTTCAATTTGAACTTTTACAAGGAGGCCTGGGATCTGATTAGTGAGGATCTATTGGACCTCATGAATGACTTCCACCAATACGGCAGATTACCTAAAGGAGTTAATAGGGGATTTATTTGTCTGATCCCTAAAAAATCTGACGCGAAGATACTGGAAGATTTCAGGCCAATTTGCCTTATTCATGGGATCTATAAAATTGTGTCAAAGGTTCTGGCAAGGAGAATGAAAAGAGTAATATCTTCTGTGATTAGTGAGCATCAATATGCCTTTATTGAAGACAAACAAATCCTGGATTGTATGATGACAGCTTTTGAAACCATCCATCAATTAAAGAAGAACAATGAGAGGGCTGTGATATGGAAGATTGATTTTAGGAAGGCGTACGATTCAGTCTCGTGGGACTTTTTATTGGAAATTATGAGAGCAATGGGTTTTGGGGAGAGATGGTTACGGTGGATTTGGGGCTGTGTTGGTTTTCCTAAAATGGCGGTTTTATTGAATGGCAGTCCTTCCAATGATTTTACAGCTCACAGAGGATTAAAACAAGGCGATCCTCTATCAACATTTCTCTTCAACATCGTGGCAGAGGGTCTTACTTGTTTGATTAAGGAAGCTGTTTCAAAAGAGATTATTCGTGAGATTAATCATGAGGTGATGGCGACGGTCGTGTTACAGTTTGCTGATGATACTATTTTTTTCTCCCCAGATGATGAAGCCTCCCTATTAAATCTAAAAAGGGTTTTGAGATGCTTTGAGATTTTATCCGGGCTCAGCATCAATTTCCACAAGCGCAGTTTAGTGGGTGTGAATATGTCTTGTCAAAGGACAAATTATTTAGCAGGTGCTTTGAAGAGTAAGGTTGAGTTTTTGCCAATCACTTATCTGGGTCTTCCTCTTGGATTGAATATGAATAGAATCAAAGCGTGGGAACCAGTTGTTGCAAGGATCAAAGCGCGTCTGGCCACCTGGAAAGGAAGATTTCTCTCTCTTGGAGGTAGGGTGACTCTTATCAAATCTGTGTTGAGTAACCTGCCTGTTTATTACCTATCTATGTTCAAGATGCCTTTGGGAGTAGCTTCAAGAATTGTTCGGCTTCAAAGGAACTTTTTATGGTGTGGAAAAGGAGACAAGAGGAGGATGTGTTTGGTTAGAACAAGATTGCCAGACCAAGGAATCGTGGGGGTCTAGGGATCGAAAATATGCTCATAAAAAACCAATGTTTGCTTTTCAAGTGGCTTTGGAGGTTTTCTAATTTCCATCAATCCTCTTCTCAGAAACCTTCATGGGCGAGAATTGTTGCCCAAAGATATATCCGGAACTCTGAGTCTTCATGGCCTTCATTTAAGGATTCCGGGGTATCTATTATTTGGAGAAACATAGCTAAATCAGGGGAAGGGGTCTGTGAAGGTGGAATGAGGTTACAACAGGGTATTCAAATGGAGCTAAAAGATGGATCCCACTGTAAATTCTGGTTCGATAGGTGGTTATCTGATGGAAGTCTTAAGGAGTTGTTCCCTTCCCTCTTTTCTTTATCTTCCTTTCAACAAGCGACTGTGGCGGATGTGTTTGGGACCGGAAGTGATAGTAACATATGGGAATTAATATGGAGACGGAATCTTTACCCTTGGGAGATGGAAGAGGAGGATAGACTTAGAAGAATTTTGGATAATGTGGAATGTTGTGCTGAGGGAACGGATGCTTGGAAATGGACTGAAAGTGCTAATGGAACCTACTCTGTAAAATCTGGTTATGAAAGCATATGCAGAAATCTAAGCTCAAATGTCCCGCTGCCCTGGGTGTGGATGGGGTGTGCTCCATTCAAAGTGGAATGTTTTACATGGATGGCATTAAATAATGGCATTGCGGTAAGGTCTATTGTACTTCGGAACAATATAATCCAAGCTGAGAATGCTCTTTGTGCTTTTTGTGGTGAAGAAATTAAAACAATAGATCATTTACTTGTTCACTGCCGTTTTGTTTGGGTCATGTGGTGTAAACTATGTGAATGGTGGGGGATTAAATGGTGTACTCCTCGAAGATTAGATGACTTAATGGTTTAATGGTGGGGTTTGGCTGGATCGGTACAATCAAGGGCACCCTGGATGGTAATCTTCTTCAATTTTATATGGATCATTTGGCTTGCAAGGAACAAATTGGTTTTCAAAGCTGTTGAGGTTGATTGGGGAAGGGCTCTGGAATTAATCTTTTTCAAGTCTCTTATCTGGTACAAAGCAACACAACCTAGCTATCCATACCTTTTATCTTCGGTTATCCAAAATTCAGATAGCATCAAGGCTTGGTGTGGTCCAAAATGTAACTTGGTCTTTGTCTAGTTTTTGTTTCCTGATGTACATAGGGTTATAGTCATTGCTTCCATGGCTTGACCTGAACTCTTCTTTCCAGAATTCAATACAACTTTCGTTTCATCAAAAAAAAAAAAAAGCTAGGAACAACGATCACGAAGATACAAGATTTGCGTTTCTAACACTGCAAGGTAACAGGAGAGGCCACTGGGGCTTACCTGGGGCGACCCTGGATGGAAAAGCCAAGGGTGGTGTTTGCCTATTCTGAGATGGGCAAGGTTGTCCACTCTGAGGGATGGTCCCTTTTCAACAAACTAGACCGTTCCAAGTGCGTATATATTTATCTCTCATCTTTCTATTCATCTAATTAGTTTTGCTAAGATACTTCTTGAATTGGATTACAAAATTATTGATAATTGAAGGATTTCAATGTACTTATACATATAATAGATAAGAACACTTATCTGTAAGTGAAGCGGAAGCGTTGTCAGGATCGGGAGCCACGACTTGGATTACTGATCGGTGGAGACCGTCACAGTATGTCGGATCGGCCTCTTAGTTTCCACGGTCTAAATCTCTAGTTTACAGTATGCAGGTTATTTGTGTTGTCTGTTGTACAAGTGTACTAGCCTCCCCTTTGTAGTGGCTTATATATAACATAGTTGGGCCCCAATTGGACCCAGTTGGGTTTAAGTGAGCACCCCTTATGAGTGGACCCACTATTTTCCAACAATAATTATACTCAACACATATATATTGATTTAACAATTGAAATTCCTAGCTGAATTTTTTATATTGTATTTGTAGTACGGTTCAATTTGGAGAATACAAAGTGTATGGGGCCAGGCGCAAATCCTAATGGTCGTGCCAAATTCCTGAAGCAGCTAGCAGATGCAGAAGCTCAACCCTACCTTTCACTTGGATTTATTGAGGCCTCAACGTGGTTGCTTCCTCCTCCTACTATTTAAGAGTCGAGTTTTGTTTCTTTTTTTTTTTTTAACTACTCAATAAACCGGGAATTTAGTGCAGGTGTTCAAACTAGAGCCAACGCCTACATCTTTTCAGGTAGCAAATCATTGGTAGCTCTTTTTGGCCTTTTGATTTCTCTGTAAGTCAGTAAAGGGTAAAGCTTTACAATTTCTATTATATTGTAATTATTGCATAGCCAGCTATGAATATTATAGCTAGACCAATATTCTAGTACAAAACAACCTTTATTTTGCTATTTATAGTGAATTTTGAATCTCTGTTCCGATTACCATACAAACGGGGTGCCCATATATAGTACAAAATTGGAAAGTTAAAATATTGATAGGATATATAAAACAAAAACATATCTAAATAAACACATGCATGATTCTAATTTCCAACCATCCATAGTTATAATAGCAGGATGGTTCTATTTAGAGAATGCAACTGTACGGGGCAGGTGCAAATCCTAACGGTCGTGACAAATTCCTGAAGCTAGCAGTCAACAAATATAAAAGCTTGACCATACCATTTTCTTGGATTTATTCGGCGTTCACCTTATCTTAAATTTGATTATATTAGGATTAATTGTACCATTTTGTCATGTTGGGTGGGTAAATAAAAGCTAGAAAGGCTATAGGGAATCACAGATACTTTTCTCAACATAAAAGGATGTTCATAACTAATAATCCTTGAGTTTCCATAACAAAATTTTACTGCTTTCTCCCACTATATAATTAAGAGCCTAGAAAATTTGTGTAATGTTCAATTTAGTGCCAACGCATATCATATCTGTTCAGGTAGCAAATATATAGTTGATACTTGATAGTTGTTCCTGTCCCTTTTTCTTTTTTTATGAATATTGCGATCTTTCATTGACTAAGTTGCAGCACAAATAACATCAGCAATGGCTAAATCAAGGACAGCTCTGGGAGCATCCTCAGCATAAACCTGAGGTTCTACGTTGCTCTTTGCCATTTGAGCTATGGCATGAGCAACTTTACTCCCTAAACATCGATCTGCCAAATCTTAATATCCTCTGAAAATCAGTAAAAATGATAAAGCATTACGCTTTCTAAAATATTATATTTATTGTATAGTTATAAAGAATACAGCTAGAATATTGTTCTAGCAAGGAAACAATATGCATTTTGCTATTAATGGTGAATTTATGAATTTTGAATCTTAGTTGATCATAACCTAATAGAGTACTTCTTATTTTATATGTTTAGTGTACTTTCTTGGAATATTCGTGGTGTCGGTTCTTCCCTAAAGCATAAACAGGTGAACTCTATGGCTCGAGACGTTAATGCGAAGACAGTATTCCTCTGCGAACTTGACATTGCTTTTTGCAATAAAGTTTGGGATGTAAAAGATAAAGAATTTTTAACAGTTGATGCCTCGGGTAATGCTGGTGGTCTTATACTGATTTGGGACTCTTCTTACTTTGTCTGTTTCCAATCAATTAAAAGCACAAATTTGATTTTAGTGGAAGGATCTTGTGGCTTTTCTGGCTCAAAATTTTGTATTTGTTGTGTTTTACGGGAGTGTAATTTTAGAGGAAAGAATTGATATGTGGAAGCAGCTTCTCAGACTCAAAGATACTTTCAAATCTCCTTGGCTGGTCATTGGAGATTTTAACGAAACTTTATTGCCCGAGGAAAGACGTAGTGGTACATTCTACCCACGAGGTGCTGGTGCTTTGAGGAGTTTTATGAACTCGTTGCAATTGCAAGAATTCCCCCTATTCGGTCGTCAATTTACTTGGTCAATTAATATTGCAGCCAGCAAGATTGATTGAGCAATGTGTGAACCAGAGTGGAGCATAGAATTCAGTACCTTGCAGTTGAAAGCAGGATGGCGTCGCTCCTCTGACCATTGCCACTTCTCCTCACCCAAGATAAAGTTGATTGGGGCTTTAAGCCCTTCAAATTTATGGATTGCTGGTGGAAACATCCTAACTTCAAAGAGATTCTTAAGGGTATGTGGAGCAAAATTGAAGACACTTTTACTGGCAATTTCAGCTTTTTGAAAAAGCTCAGCCTTCTGCGTAAGGAGCTAGCCCATTGGAACAGAACCTCTTTTGGAAATATCAATGATTGCTTCTCTCTCTTGAAGGGAAAAATCGAAGATTTAGAACTAAAAGGCGATCAAGGGGTGTTATCTCAATCAGAGGGGGAGGAACTCAGGAAACTACGAGCTGATTATTTTCTCTGGGCGAAGCAACACGAAAGTTTATGGAAGCAAAAGTCCCGAGAAAAGTGGCTAAAAGTCGGCGACAGGAACTCCAAATACTTTCACACTATTGCCTGCAGGAGGGGGCGCAAAAACGCTCTTCTTTCCATTGAAAATGGTTCTAGTACTACATCAGATCCTGCAGGTATAAAAAAAGAGGCTTTTAGTTATTTTTCCTCCTTATTTTCAGAATCTAATGTTAACAGACCTTCTCTCTGTACCATCCCCGTGCCTAGAATTGATAGTATCATGGCTTCAAAGCTTGAAGAGCCTATTACTATTGAAGAAATAAGATCAGCTGTGTGGGCTTGTGATGGTTCAAAGGCACTAGGGCCCGATGGGTTCAACCTATCTTTCTACCGAAAATCTTGGGAGCTCGTTAAGGATGACCTTTTCACAGTGGTGTCTCACTTCTTCGAATATGGCAGACTCCCCAATGGAGTTAACGTCTCTTATATAACCCTGGTTCCTAAGAAGATGGGCGCTACTTCTTTCGATGATTTTAGGCCAATCACCCTTATCCATGGGGTGTACAAGATCATCTCGAAGGTCCTCGCTTCCAGACTTAAACCGGTTCTCCCAGGAGTAATTAGTCGATCCCAAAACGCATTTATAGAGGGGAAAAACATACTAGATGGTGCGCTTCTTGCCTCGGAGCTCATTCATAGTCTTAAAAGAGCCCAAAAATCCATGGTAGTGTGGAAAATTGACTTCAAGAAAGCTTTTGATTCCATTTTATGGTCATATTTATTCCGAATTATGAAGGCTAAAGGCTTCGGTCAAAAGTGGATTGGTTGGATCATGGAGTGCTTGAAATCATCACAATTATCCATTCTTGTCAATGGATCTCCCTCTGATCAGTTTAGCATGCACAAAGGAATCAAGAAAGGAGACTCATTGTCCCCCTTCCTTTTTCTCATAGCTGCAGAGGGTCTTCAATCCATCATATCCCAGGCCATCTCCAAAGGTTTGATCAAGGAAGTACGCATACATAATGTGTCTGCAAATCTCCTCCAATCCGCGGATGATACTCTCATATTTTCCGAAGCCTGTATCTCCTCCCTCATCAATCTTAAATGAGTACTAAGATGTTTTGAGTTACTTTCTAGCTTGAGCATGAATTTTTTTAAAAGCGGATTGGCAGACCTAAACATGGATAAGGAAAGAACCAAGTACCTTGCCGACCTGCTTCAATGCAAGACAGAAAATTTGCCATTCAAGTATTTGGGGTTTCAACTTGGTGCTATAATATGTCGAGAGCTATTAGTTGGAAGCCCGCCATTGATAAATTTAGAAGCAGGCTCTCCTTGTGGAAGTCAAAATTCTTATCCATGGCCGGAAGGGTGGTGCTGATACGATCTGTACTCTCCTCTCAACCACTTTATTATTTGTCACTTTACAAAATTCATGCAGGTGTCGCTAAGAAGCTGGTCCAAATCCAAAGAAAATTCTTGTGGACTGGAACCTCTGATCGTAACAAAATAAGTTGGGTGGCTTGGAGCAAGATTTCAAGACCAAAGGAGCATGGAGGCCTTAGCATTGAGAATCTATTGATAAAAAACCAGTGGTTGCTCTTCAAATGGCTCTGGAAATATATTTCCAATCAAGGCGGACTTTGGGCTGATCTTGTCAAAGCTAAATGTTCACAGGAAGCATCATCCTTTCTTCCAAGCTTCAACCACAATTATGCATCCCCCATTTGGCGTAATATTGTCAAATTCTCTAATCAGGATAGCCAAACAGGTGTTTTCTTGAAAGATCAGCTGCGTATTGATGTTGGTTCTGGAACCAATGTGTTCTTTTGGTCTGATAGTTGGTCACATTTGGGAGTGCTGAAAACCATTTTTCCTCGACTTTTTTTTATCTCCAATCTAAAGGAAGCTCGTCTTACAGAGCTGTTACTGTCCAGTAATCCGCTAGCTGATGGTACTACATTCTGGTCAAGATCTTTATATGATTGGGAGAAGGATGATCGTAACAAAATCATTGACGAACTCAGTAAAGTTTCTTATCAGTCATCCAAAGAGGATTCCTGGTTATGGCATGGTAAAAATTCTGCCTCCTTTTCTGTTAAAAGTGGTTGCTGCTTCATCTATGACAAGTTGTGGCCTAAACAACCGCAACCACCAGTGTGGCTCTCTCTTGCTCCTCCGAAAATCGAACACTTTCTATGGATAAAGGTATCGCATCTCGTTAAGCATTATTTCGCAGAGGTATTATTTCTTTTAGTGATGCCATGTGCCCTTTTTGCTCAACTCATCTTGAAACCATCAATCATCTCTTCCTCCATTGCAAGTTCTCATGGTATTTGTGGCAAAGATTAGTTAGTTGGTGGGGTGCCGAATGGGTTGTTCCAGGTGATATCACACAGAGTGGTATTATAACTGGCCTTTTCTATCTCCCTCCATCACCAATCGTTCTACTTGGTTGCTTTTGGGATTATCTTTATTATGGACAATCTAGTTGGCAAGAGATAATCTAATATTCACTAACGTGGAACCAAATCATGTCCAATTATTTGATCTCTCACTGGTCAGAGCTTTCTGGTGGATTAAATCACTGCAGCCCAAGTTTCCTTACAATGCAGGCTGCTTGTTTCTAGCTGCTGATGCACTTCATTCATGGAGGGGAGTTCTTAGAAAGTTTACTTAATTGTACCTGTCTTTTCCTTTTGTTCCAATGCCATCCCCTAGATGGCTTCTTGTACATATGATATTCTCTTATTAATAACATCACTCGATTAGCATAAAAAAAAAAAAAAAAAGTTGATCATAACCATGGATGGTCTTACTCGTACAGATTGGGTGACACCAGTACCAAAATGAAAGTTAAAATATTGACATACAAAATTAAAACATATTAGTGAACGTGGAAGAATCAATGGTTCTAATTTATAATCTTTTTCCTACTGGTGAATCATGCCCCATGTCTAAGTTTCCCGACTTGCTAAATGTATTGTAGTCCCAGAAAAATTAAGAGGAATTTGCAACACTTCTCTAACAATGATCCTGAAATCCTTGAACATTCTCTTTTTTTTTTCTTCCTTCGCCAACTCGTAAGGTTAATCGTATCCATCACAGTTTGGTTGCTACTACACTGTTTGTATTGCCCATTCCGATTGACATCCCGAGAGACGAGATAGTGGAATTTCAAGTTGGTATCAAGCTCGATCGCTGGGCGAAATATGGGTCCAGATATAATAAACCAAGCTTGTTGTTAATATTTGTCATCCAAATAGATTATAAAATTGTACCATAAAAGAACAAAGTGACGACATTTCAATTCAAACACATATTGGTCATGAAAAATATTTGAAGAAGCATTTACAAATATGGGTTTTCTCCTTGAACATTTGGACGAAAAAAAATAAAAATCCCCTCCCTAATTAACTCATGATGTGATCTTGGAGGAAATCTTTGTTACGATCCTTAATTATAATAGATTCTCCACAAGTTCGCAAAAAAGAATCAACGGAGAATATTTTTTAATGACGAAATAAAGATTTTAAGAGATGGCCTGATGAAGAATTGAAGACGAATAAATTTTATCATAATGACTAATAATTGAGGCATTCCTCTTTTTTTATTATTTTTTAACTAATTGAGACATTCCTCAATAACCTTACACTCCGTTTGGTATCATGGAATTGAATTCAATTCCAAGAATTGAAATCAATTCCTTAGTTTGGTATAATTCTACTTCACTTAAAATAAGAATTGAATTCTATTTTTTATTTTTGGAGCAATATTTTGGTAATATTTCAAATCCAAGCAAAACTTATCGGATTTGGAATTCAATTCCATTAGATAAGTATTGGTATGTCTAAATGACAAAAATAACCCTATACTCTTATTTTAATTTTTTTTAGCAAAAGGACAACTTATGTAATTTTAGCAATTCAATTGATAATTTGATTTATACCAAACATTGGAATTGAATTCAATTCCACATTATTAAAAAATATACCAAGCATGAGAATTGATTTCATAATGAATTCAAATTCTAAATTTTTAATGATTTGGATTCAATTCCAATTCCAAATTGATACCAAACGGACTGTTAATTTTGTAATACTGATGTCGGGTAGGATTATGATTAATTGCACTAATTACACCTCGCCTATATAAAACTGCAGTTGATCACCCATTCTATGCACCGAAAGAACGAGGTTTTGTGATTTTTGTAGCTTATAGCCATGTCTCGGATCGGAAGTCATGCAACAAGAAAAGACAAGTCATCCGTCAGCAACAACAGGGTCGTTGTTCATTGCATTTCAATTAAGGAACGCTAATAAACTCCTACCAGGTAACTAAAAAGTTCATTACCTTACCATAATAGTGTTGGGAAAACTTGGGTAAATTTCCCACTACAACAAACTAGTGAATTGAACTGATTCGATAATTCCCAGGAAAGATGGCCTAGCCTATCTCCTTAGACAGAATTATCATTCCAAGATAAATTCCCAGGAAAGACTGGAGGAACAGTGGTTCACTTAAAACCTAGCTTCCTAGACAGGACTCACTTGCACAGTGTTATAATTCACAACCTATACCCGACAAAGGCAGCTTAGCCGGCCAACAAATTAAACAAGGCGGCTTTGCCAGCCAAGAAAGAGATAAGGTGGCTTAGCCGGCCAATGTTGAATACTAAGCAAAATAAACAAATGCGGAAATTAAAGGGCGAAATAGTAAAAGAAGAACACACTCAAAAATTGATAACAGAGTTCGGCCAATTTTGCCTACGTCTCCGGAGCACCACTAGAAAAGGTTCTGCTCTTTTTACTAAGAGAAGAAGAGTATTTAGTACAATTATTAGGATACAATTATACTCTAATTTTGGGATGATTCTAAAGGGAAGGAGAGGGGTTTCTTTTATAGCATTTTCATACCCCCCTTACCACACTTCCCATCGATGTGGGATTGCCAAAATAACAACAACTTACAACAATCTCCACCTTGGTGTTATTTGTAATCCCACCAAATCTCCATCTTCTCAGTCAAACAAAGAATAGCCTTCCCGGTGCTTCCAACTCGCGCCATCTGACGCCAACTCAAACGTGCAGGATATTGACCAAGTCTAAACAATGTTCAAACTTGGCCCTTGTCACCACCTTGGTCATCATATCTGCAGGATTCTCTGTTGTCAAAATCTTTTGGAGAAGTATCTCTTCTTCTTCAAGAATTTCCCGCACAAAATGATAGCGAACATCAATGTGCTTCGTCCGTGCATGAAAGACTTGATTCTTCGCCAATGAATAGCACTCTGACTGTCAGAATATACTGCAAGTTGTTTCTGACCAACCCCCAAGTCTTTGAGCAATCTATAAAGCCAAATTGCCTCCTTCACAGCTTCTATAATAGCCATATACTCTGCCTCCGTTGTAGACAAAGCCACCATTGACTGTAAAGTGGACTTCCAACTAATAGGGGCTTTTGCTAAAGTGAACAAATAGCCCGTCGTCGATCTTCACTTATCCAAATCTCCTGCATAGTCAGAATCACAATATCCAACCACTCCTTGACCAAGTGATTCATCCTGCCCAAACATTAAGCCAATGTCTACGGTATCTTTGATATACCGAAGAATCCATTTCACAGCTTTCCAATGACCTCTGCCAGAATCATGCATATATCTGCTCACAACACTAACAGCTTGTGAAATATCCGGTCTCGTACACACCATTGCATACATCAAGCTTCCGACTACATTGGCATAAGGAACTTTTTCCATGTACTCTCGTTCTTCTTCTGTCTGAGGAGATAACTGACTGCTAAGCTTCAAATGAGGAGCAAGCAGAGTACCTACAGGTTTTGACCCTTCATTCATGCCAAAACATTGTAGTACTTTCTTCAAATATTCTTTTTAAGTCAGTCAAAGCTTTCCTCCCTCTCTGTCCCTGCTTATCTCTATGCCGAAAATCTTCTTAGCTTCTCCTAAATCCTTCATCTCGAACTCTCTACTCAACAGAGCCTTCAACTTGTCAATTTCAACATGGCTCTTTGCAGCTATCAGCATATCATCAACGTATAAGAGTAGATAGATGTAGGACCCTTCTTCTAGTCTTCTCAAATACACACAATGGTCGTATTTGCTCCTTGTGTACTTCTGACCCAACATAAACTTGTCAAATCGTTTGTACCACTATCTTGGTGATTGCTTTAAATCGTACAACGACTTGTCTAGTTTGCACACCCAATTTTCTTTACCAGCAACTTTGTTGTTAGAACAGGTGCCCTACGCTAGAGGGGGGTGAATAGCGTTTTATGGACAAAATCAAAAACTTGCAGGAAATAATTGCGGAATTGAAAGAATGAAGGACACATCGAATTTTATACTAGTTCACACACACAACTTGTGTGGCTAATCCAGTCCTCCGAGAGACTCTCTCGAAGATTTCACTATCTAGGTTAAGCTTCCGGGTGCTTAACAAACCGTATACAAACCTAGAGCCCGAGTCACACGAAGCTCTACTTGCTTGAAGATACCTCACTTCAAGACTTCTCTCAAGGAAAGAAAACACTCTTCCTATGAGTTGCTACAAGGGAACAATCCTCCCTTAAGGTGTATGAACAACACTTTAAAATCACTCAAACAAAAGCTCTCTCAAAGAGTGGATATGAGTAACAAGATAAGCACTATAAGGCAACTCTCTCAAATCTCAAGGATATTAGCTCATAAAAACTTGAATGAATGTGTATCAATGAATGATAAATGTATGGAGAGTTGATTGTTAATAAACAGAGGTGTAAATGCTCTATTTATATGTCTAAAAACTTATATGACTGTTGGGGAATCATTCTAAAACACCTTTAGACAAAATAACATAGAAAGATGCAAAAGGCTTCTGCTTAAAACGGCACAACATCGATGTTTAGCATTAGAACATCGATGTTTGGCCAATAAATATGAATTATTGGGCCAACGGTCACTAAACCATCGATGTTTTAAACTTAAACATCGATGTTGTGGTCCAACGGTCACTAAAACATCGATGTTTTAAACTTGAGCATCGATGTTTTGGAGCACTGCCAAAACAATTTAAAATAATGAACAGTAGAACATCGATGTTTAAACTTTGAACATCGATGTTTGAACAGTAGAACATCGTTGTTTGAAAAGTGAACATCGATGTTTGAACAGTGTTTCTGCAAGACATCTTGAAATGCAATCGGTTAGGAGAACATCGATGTTGGGGATGCCAACATCGATGTTTTGAGCTACTGCCGCTTTTGATAAACCTTTTAGAAGGCAGGAACATCGATGTTTAGAAACACAACATCGATGTTTAGTGCTCAAAAACCATTTTCATGATTGATGAAAAGAATGTTATGCAGAGAAAAAATTGATTATGTTTGAGCTAACATCTTAGAAGAATTTGAGTGTTAACCTTTTACAATTAGGTTCCTAAACTTCTTGTTCTTCAATTCTTATGCTCTTCTTCACTTTACATTTCTTCTCTTTGAGTCATTTCTTTTTGCTTCAGGAGTGATTTCTTTTTGCCTCGGGTTTGTCGTCATTTTGAATCAATATCCGGTTTGTCAATATCAAAACCTGTATAAGACAAGGAGGCATTAGCAAAACACTATTTCTAACAATTTCCCCCTTTTTGATAATGACAAATCAAGAAGAGTATATGTCAAGTGTATGGATTCAAAATGAGGTTAATTCCCCTACGTTTGTCAAAACGGGATTCCCCCTAACTTGATGCATATACATATACTCTTATTTAATCTTCCCCCTTTTGGCATTAGCAAAAAGAATAACAATGGCAAACTAAAGATTAAATTGAAGAGACATAATCAAAAGATACCAAAAGAGTCGATACTCCCTGAACATCAATGTTTTGATACGGAACATCAATGTTGCATGTATTCTGTCAAAGTTTTGAGCATGCACTACACTGAACATCGATGTTTGGCTCTAAACATCGATGTTTTCAGCCTCTGGTCCGATTTAATGCAAGCTAAATTTCAATAAACATCGATATTTGGTCTTTGAACATCGATGTTTTCAGCCTCTGGTCCAAGTTGGCGCAGGTTGAACTTCATCAAACATCGATGTTTGGTTTCTGAACATCGATGTTAGCTAACTTGGCAAGTCTTATTCCCCCTATCTTTTTGCCTAAATGAGGGGTACCTGCAAAAACGACTTAGAAGACACTCCGCCGCTCAAGTCAGTAAAAGATAATACAATAAAAATACAAATTAGATCAATGTAGAGTGATTCTTTGTTTACAGTTTTAGTAATTTCGTCATGGCTTACGTCAGCAACCCTCTCGAGTATTCCACATTCTTCCAACATGAAATTTCGTATACACCCTTACCGTCATCATGTCTGCTTATAAATACCATCCTCATGCTTGGCAAAGCATTTCTCAAACCATGGACTCACCACTGAGGACTAAAACTACCTCTGATTCTGAGGAGTTAAGTTATACTTTTGGTGCACCTCTCTTTGGTGGTTCCGTTGTTGAGGAAAAGCCGAAGAAATGCCGCAAGCGAAGGAATGTCCCTGGTCATTTGGAAGACACGGCCATATCTCACAAGCGTCAAAAGAAGCCGGTCACCAAAGACACTGATGATCCAAAGGGCAAAAGGATAGCTCACAGTAGTACACCATTACAGACACTTGGGCATCTAAACTTAGCCCTGAAGAAGATCAGCTCTGCTGTGATGCAGATCGAGATGGCTTGTATGGGACTTTCCTCCCAGGTTGAGAATGTCCGCAAACATGTAAACGAACTGGAGAAGCAAATGACTTCATAGATTGCTTCTATTGTAATATTTTATGAATGAATAAATTAGTAGTTCCTTTTTCTTAATCAAGCTTGTTTTTAAACATAAATGGTAGGAATGATATAAGATTCAATAAAATCAAGCCTGTTATTAGTAACCAAAAAGAATATAAGTGGTGAAATCACGAATTTCTTGCAATAATAGAAATCAAATATTCCTTAATAAAACGATGTTCATTATTCGTGTAAGCCAAAAAATGACGTCATAATGCACGGCAAATTAATGACAATAATTAGGAACCACTTGTTCATAAACCCCACATGAGCAAAAAAGCGACTTTTTTGGGATTCGTATCCCTTTATTCAAGAGCCAAGATAGCCAGAGTGAAAAAGTAATGCATGTGAGAAGTGAGCTAGAAAACACAAGTGTTTGTTGCCAGAAAACATGCAACGTGACAAGAGTAATAATGTAGCCAGTGGTAAAGATTTTCAAAAAGAGGAGCCTTGAGGAGCGTATACAATTTGTAGTTTTGTGAGGAGAGAGGTTTGCTTTACCGTTTATCGAAAAATAGGTAAGGTCTAGACTTTGAAAAATAGGTAATCGTATTTCTATAAATGGCAAAGCAATGGTTAGTAAATAATCAAAAGCATTTAAAGAAAATACGATTCAGCGAGAGAGAGATACTCAAACCACATTAAGACAAAAATGCCTGCTCCATCATCTGTCTTCTTTATTGAGGGAGCCTCCTTAGGAAGAAGGAATCGATTAGCCTATAGCCTAATAAATGAGCAACAAGGGGAGCTGCCAAACGAGCTTGGGAGGATGCCTCGTTTGGTCTTCGTTGATGAGCTCTACTCGTCTCGGTTCTTTGTCACACCCATGGAGGAGACAATCTTCCTGGAGCATCAAAGTGCCCTGCGAGCTTCCTTCTATGGCTCGGCTAATTCCATCATGTTCTTCATCTCTGATAGACTTCAGGAGTTCAGGCTGGAGCCTTCTTGCCAAAATCTGAATAAGGGCAGCTATTACCGAATTTCAATGACTGCTCAGAGCGTTCCGCGGACAACTGGCTTACCACCCACTTGGCCAAAAGCTCGCCTTCTGGTTTGGAATTGTAGAGGAATCACTAGGCGCTCTCAAGATTTCACACGAACTTTAAGAGATCTGAAGAACCAGTACAGGCCCAACATGGTTCTTCTCACAGAGACCTTGTGGAAGCCTGGAGATAATCACGGTGTCCTCCCGCTTCGTTTTCCTCCAGCAAATCGGTTCGAACTCCATGGCCAAAACAATTCGGGCGCAATGTGGTTTTCTTGGAATGATAGCATTAGGGTAAATATTGCTAATGTCCCTAACAGTTTCTCAGTCACTGCTGTACCCAACCGTTAAAACAAATAAAAATAATAAAATATTTATGTTTAAGCATGTGTATTATTTCTTTATGAATGTTTAATGATAGACCTTGACTTGATCTATTATGATTGATGCGAAAAAGAAACTATCTTGTTTACTCGGGTTGTAATATTTGGATATGAACCTACTACCCAAATTTTACTTTATGCAGATTTAATTCACTTCTAAGCTCTTTTTCAACCGAGGTAAGATAGGATGCTTAAGACTATTTATTACTCAAGAATGATATGTATGCAATAATCAATAAGCATTAATTGATTAAACAAGCATTAAGAGCACTATTAAAAGTATACTAGAATAGAACGATTTCAACCAAAGGATGATTATTTTCAACGTTACCACTTATCCTTGTATTTCAACAAGAATCAATCAAGAACTTGGATGCTTCTTTGATCATGTGCTCGGAGCATCCGTTATCAAGGTACCAAAGTACACTTGATGCCTTCAAGCATACCTACAAAACAAATCAATGGGTTTTTGGTACCCAAATCTTTTTGGGTCCTTGAGGGTTAGAAGCATAACGGTAATGAGCTTCTTCTTGCGCCCAATGCCTATGCCTAGTACAGCAAACAGGAGCAATGTGTCCTATTCTATTGCAATAATGGCAAATAACGTTTGGGTTGTGCATCCTTCTAGGTTGATAATAATTACTATGGTGCCTATGTTTGTGCACTTTGCTTACCTTGATTTCTTTATGTTGAAACATAGGTTTCCTAGGTTTTTTTTCAACTTTCTTCTTCTTAGGTTCATTCTTGAAACCTACTCCATGTTTGGTTGATTGCAAAGTACCTAAGAGAGAATTCAAGTTTTTTTTAGGGGTGTTAAATTTCTTTAGTGTTGTTCAAGTTCATTAACTTGTTCTTTTAATGTCTCACATGATGAACACTCCCTAGTTTTTGTTTCAAGTTCTCCAACTTGTTCCTTTAGTGATTTACATGATGCACATTCCTTAATTGGACTTTCCGGTTTATTAGCACTCCTCTTTCCGTAAAACTTATTCTCTTCTCTAAGCTTTTCATTTTCACTTGACACTTTCTCCATATCATTTTCTAGAGTTGCAACTTGTTTCTTTAAGCCCTTATTAGTTCTAGATGCCTAAATGTATTTACCATAAAGCTCATTAAATGCATCTTGCAATTCTTCAAAAGTATATTCTTCGCTTGAGTGAGAAGTACTTACCTCTTCCGGCTCTTCCTCTCGTGCCATGAGACATAGGTTGGCCGTTTCTTCTTCCTCGCTGTTGGTTTCTTCATAGGTAACTTCCAGCATGTCCCACATCTCCTTGGCGGTAGTGCAGCATGAGATCATTTGGTAATCATCGGGGTTGACTGCACAGTAGAGCATGTTGATTGCCATGGAGTTGTTTTTAGCTTTCTAGATGTCTTCAGCATTGTACTCCACCTCCGTCTTTGTCACGATGGCTTCACCAACTTTCTTTGTTGGGATTTGATCTCCGTTCTTTATTATTAGCCAAAGAGCGAAGTTGTTCGCTTAGATGAAGATCCTCATCCTCTCCTTCCAATATGTGTAGTTGGCGCCATCGAAGAAAGGTGGACGGGTAATGGATTTTCCTTCACCGATTCCTGCATACAAATTTCTTGAAAAAGCCATGCAAAGTTTCTCGCAAACGGTTAAGTTTTTCAGAGAGTTAGGCTTCGCTACCAATTGTTAGAACAGGTGCCCTACGCTAGAGGGGGGTGAATAGCGTTTTATGGAAAAAATCAAAAACTTGCAGGAAATAATTGCGGAATTGAAAGAATGAAGGACGCACTGAATTTTATACTGGTTCACACACACAACTTGTGTGGCTAATCCAGTCCTCCGAGAGACTCTCTCGAAGATTTCACTATCTAGGTTAAGCTTCTTGGTGCTTAACAAACTGTATACAAACCTAGAGCCCGAGCCACACGAAGCTCTACTTGCTTGAAGATACCTCACTTCAAGACTTCTCTCAAGGAAAGAAAACACTCTTCCTATGAGTTGCTACAATGGAACTGTAACAGCCCGGGTAAAAATTTTGAATTTTTACCGGGACTGTAAAAGTCTTTTTACCATGATTTACTATTGAATTAATCTTGGGTAATTAATTCAAGATAAATCGGGCGTCGTTTTTCGTAACCGAGGGTTTTCCCGTGCTCGGGAGTATTTTTTTAACTAATCGAGCCTCGGTTTTCAATTCTGAGACATGGACGACGTTTAGGGGTATTAATCGGATTTTTCGAGCCCAAGTTGTATTTTCGGACTCGGGACGAAAATCCGGTTCGTTGGCCATTCTTCCTTACTTTTCCTTTTCTTTCCCCTTCTCCTTGTTTTCTTCTTCCAGCCGCCACCACATTTTTCTTCAGCCGGCCCACCTCTCTTTCTTTCCTTGTTTCCCCGTGACTTGTTGTTCCCTTCCCCATCCTTTCTTCTGATTTTTCTTTGTTCTCTCCTTTTCTCTTCTTCATTTTTTTTTCTCCTCTCCTCTACTCGATTCTACACATCCATCCCCTCTCCTTTACTTTTCTTCTCCCTCTCCCAGTAAACTCCACCATCACCGAGACCACCTGTGAACCACCGACCCACACACACCATCCCTCCCATCTTCCTCTTCCTTTCTCCCTTTCCATCCCTGCCTCCATCCTCACACGCGCCTCCACCATCCTTTCCCCTGCCGGACGACGCCGCTGTGAGAGGCGTCTCTGCAACTCCTCTCTACCCTCCACTTCTCGTCACCGCCGCACTAGTCGTGGAGAAGCGAGCCGCCGTCGGTGCTTCTCCTTACTGCGACGCCTTTCCCCCGCCGCTACAACCAGTCTCCTCCCTCTGCCTTCGCTTGCGACCTTCACCGAAAGCAGAGCTCACTGTTGTCGAAGCTGCCCCCTCCACTCGGCGAATCTCGTGCGAGGACCCTGCCTCACTTCGGTTTAGTCGCCACCGATCTCTCTTCCCTGTTCTCGCGGTGCCGACCTCTTCTTCTCCCTTCGCCACCGCGACGACCGCCCCATCCTTTCTTCCTCTTCCTCGCGCTGCTCTATCCCCTCAATCTGCCTCTCTTCTCCTCCCTCGACCCGCAGCCGACGAAGCCAAGGCTGGGTGAGTCTCTGGCCACACCTCTTTCTTCTTCTCTTCCCTTTCTTTAATCGATTTGAGTTTTTGAATTGATTGGGTTGTTTTGTTTTGTGGTGGCTCTGATCGTCGGAGGGTGATTGATGAATGGGTGGTTTGATTGAGGGTATGTTGGGGTTGGGTGTTGTTGTTATGGCTTTGGGGTGGTGTTCCGGTCACCACGGTGTGGCCGTGGCTTTGGAGGTGTTAGTAGTGGGTCTGGTGTCTTGGGCTGTGTTGCAACTAGAGGAACAGTAGCAGAGGGGGGGTTGCTGCCATCGTGAACAGTACCTCGCAGGATTCCGGCGAGTTTCCGGCAGCTTCGGGATATTTCCGGCGAGCTCGGAAATGGACCAATTGGGTAAAACCCGAGCCTTGGACCCTTTTGCATCATTTATCGAACCCGAACGATTACGGACACGGACATTAAAACGATAATTAATGGAATGATTAATTAAGTTAATTAATGTTAATCAATACTTTTATTTTATGCAATTTAATTTAAGTTTCATTTAATTCTGATTTTATTTATTTTATGCTTTTTATTATTTCATTTATGTTTCTATTTATGTTATTATGCAATTATTTACTTTATGTCTTTATTTTCTGATTGGGCTATTAAAAAGCCCATAGTATTTAAATTTCTGTTTTAATTTTATTTACGTTTTACCTGGGCTCATAAAAGGCCCATTGAATTTAATTTTTGGTTTTAATTGTTTTAATTGGGCTAATTATAATTAAAGGCCCATAATTTGTAATTTCATTAAGTCTTTTATTTATTTAATTCGAAGTTGTTTTATTATTTTCTCCGATGGACTAAACGCAAGTGAAGGTCCCCTGGGCTTAATTTCCTAATTACGTTAATACGTTTCTAATACGTTTAACTACCGTTCCTCTGGGCTAAATGATAATAGGCCCATACCTTATTTATTTATCAATTTCAATCTTATATAAATACTACTATTACCTATATTTTCATCGGCTAAATAATAAAAAATCGTAATTTATATTCTTGACTATATATATATACGAGTTTATTTTGGACTAAAATAATAAGGGTTTAATTACAATTATTTCTACCGATTTTATTTTCACATATAACCCGTGCAAAATTTATTTTGAGGCTAATTAAATTTTATTTTATTAACGGTAATGTTATTTTGAAATATTAATTCATTAACTGTTGTAATATTTTCGTCCAATGATTTTGTTATACATTAAATCTAACTACTTAGTATGTACAAGTTTTGAATTGTTATATTATTAAATAACCGTTGGATTAAATTAATTACCACCAAGTTGGAAGAACTGTTTGGTAATAAGATAACTATGGATATAATAAAATGAACAGATAAGCCGTCTAAATACAATTAAACTGGTATCATGCATAATCATTTTTGTTGTGCATTATAAGTGATTGTTGTGTTCCTATATATACATATAGGGGTATCGAGGTTTGACCGGATAGCAGTTTCAGAGACACATCAGGTGAGGATGGATTTCCTTCAATATGTGCCTGTATTACTCGGTTATTGTGTTTGATGTTTATTGCACTGTTGGTTGTTGCTTTTGTTGTGATTGTTGTCGGGATGTTTATCCCAGTATGTTGATTTGGTATTTTTGGGATGTTTATCCCCGTGCGTCGGGTTTTGAATATTTATTTTCGTGTTTTGACCATAAGTATAAAATGGATTAATAATAAATTGTGATAAGGATGTGGATCCTTGATTTTGGATAGGGATGTCTATCCTGGTATTTTTGTTAGGGATGTCGATCCCTGTGATTTGATTTTGATGATGATAATATAATTGTCACGTGATAGGTAGTGGTACGACTCGATGGCTTAAGACTATTTTGTGGTGGCCTTGACCTGGGTTACTTGTGATAAGCATGTCTACGCTTGGGATGTCTATCCCGTGATTATTTTTGGGATGTCTATCCCTGGGTTCGTATTTTTGGGATGTCGATCCCTGGGTTCTCTAGATTTGGTCTGGCACCCGGAATATGTTGATAACCAGGTCTGACTTCTAGCTAATCCGTGACGGGGCCCGGAAAGATAAAATTGGAAAATTGGATTTTATTTGGGTCTTTTGGTCTTGGACCGGTTTTGGGACGAGTCTTTGTTTTGGTGTGTTTGGCTATTTAGCCTGTGTTTGACTTGAGTAGTTACAGTGTGCATATTGATTTTCTTTCCTTCGTCGGTGAGCACTTCGGACTCACCCTTCACCTGCGAGCTTTCATCCCGTAGGATGAGTTATTTGTGTTACAGGTTTGGTGCATTCCAGACAGGCTGCGGCGTTATCTCTTGGACAGGGCGCGGATCCATAGTTTGCATCAGTGTCGCATACAGTGTTTTGTGAGTTATTAAGTCTTCCGCTGTGCATTTTATTGATATTATTGAGCCATTGGGCCGGTTTTGTTACTTATGATGTTTCCTATTTTGGGCTGTTGGGCCCGAGTTTCTGTTGTACACACTGTATGCTGGGCTTGATTTTGGTTGGGTTGTCACAGTTCCGGCACGTGTTTACAGTGTACGGTAAATACGGGTCGGGGCGTTTCATTTTGGTAGCGGAGCGGGCGTTAGGTCTTGTTGGGCAGTCTTTGTGTGTTTGTTGTTCTTGTTTGCATAGTTCGCTCTATTTGTTTATTATTTTATATCATTTTAGTTAGTGCATTATGGATCCAGTCAAGGGACGCCAGCTGTCGCAGAACATACACATTAGAGGTAATGATGCCATAAATAAGCGGAAATATAAATATTATTAATAATACTAATATTTTGATTACAAACATAGATATTACATTGATATTTCTTTAAAAAAAAAAGAAAATACATTTATCTCCTCGGAACGACGTTGACCCTGAAGTTGTTGGGGTCGTTGTTGATGTTGACTTGGATGTTGTCGCTCCACGTGAACCACATGCCGCCAGCGTTGTTCTGGCCAGGAAGCTCGAACCGGCTAGCTTGAGGGAACCGGAGTGGGATGAGACCGTGATCGTCTTGAGGTTGCCACTGGGTCTCCGTCAGAAGAACCATGTTTGGCTTGTACTGGTTCTTCAAGTCCCTCAGGGTACACGAGAACTCCTGGGAACGCCTAACGACTCCTCTACAGTTCCACATCAGTAGTCGGGCTTTTGGCCAAGTTACGGGCAGACGAGTGACTCTGGGCATGCTCTGGGCCGTCATCGAGAGTTGGTAGTAGGTACCCTGCTCCAGGAAGTGGCAAGTGGACTCTAGGTTGAACTCCTGAAGTCTTTCGAAGATGAAGAACATGATGGAGTTTGCCGAGCCGTAGTAGGAGGTCCTCAGAGTGCCATGGTCCTCCAAGAAGAACGTCTCTTCCATGGGAGTGGTGAAGAACCGCGATGAGTAGAGTTCGTCGATGAAGACTAGACGTGGCATTCTGCCGAGCTCGTTCGGTAGTTCTACAGCACGCTCGTTGACCATGTTGTAGGCCAGTCGGTTCCTTCTGCCTAGATTGGCACCTTCGACGAAGAAGACGGATGAGGGAGCAGGCATGTTGTTTCGGACGTGTTGGTGTTTTGTTTTTCAGGGTTTTGTGGTTTTGGTTGCCTGGATGTTTTGTTGCTTTTAGATGCTTTTGATGATTTACACCTCACTGCTCCGTTTCTTTTATACTCTTATGGGGAGCGTGATTACTGTTTTCGATTTTCAAGATTTTCTTTTTGAAAATTTTGTCGTTGCTTCATTTATTGCTTTGTTACTTTATACGTTTTTCGGGCTACTATGCCAGTGTTTTTCAGCTCTTTTCTAACACACGATTTTCTTTCGCTCTGGCTACTTTGTCCTTTCTTTTTATGGTTTTACTATATTTTCCTGCATCTTTTATCACACGCATCCGTGACCGTTGTGGCTAGACTGATGGGACCATACCTCGAGTAGAGCGCATGTGCGACAAGCTTACACCTGTTCGGACATCGTGGAGAGATACGAGACTTGACAGACCATTTTGGCTCATGCGGAATCTGTGAACAAGTGGGTACATTTTTTTCGAGGGACACAGGACGCTCTCGTGATCGTCACCGTGCGAGTTAACGGATGTCTTTTCCACGGGGAAAACAGACGTCACCGTTAGCTGTACGTGTCACGTTTCTTGGGTTCGAGGATGTTTACGTCCGATACGAGCACCGATCATGAAATATATTTTTGTTTTAACTTCTTTATGTCTTGGTTTGTTAAACGAATTTTGTTTTTAATCTGTTTATGATTGATTTTATATTCTTATTGCTGATTTTTATTTTGCTTTGATATGTTTTGATTTTCTGTTTAACATAAAACTTTGTAATACAAGAATTTTGATTTAAAAGGAAACTTATTTTATTTAATTCATAAGGTTTTACAACAGGAGAAGAAGTACTCTATGGAGCTACTTGCTTCTCTAGGTCTTTTACAAGTTTTTGCACGTTTTTCATGTGAGGGAAGAGCTCCACGCATGCATTTTGAATTGTTATATTATTAAATAACCGTTGGATTAAATTAATTACCACCAAGTTGGAAGAACTGTTTGGTAATAAGATAACTATGGATATAATAAAATGAACAGACAAGCCGTCTAAATACAATTAAAACGATATCATGCATAATCATTATTGTTGTGCATTATAAGTGATTGTTGTGTTCCTATATATACATATAGGGGTATCGAGGTTTGACCGGATAGCAGTTTCAGAGACACATCAGGTGAGGATGGATTTCCTTCAATATGTGCCTGTATTACTCGGTTATTGTGTTTGATGTTTATTGCACTGTTGGTTGTTGCTTTTGTTGTGATTGTTGTCGGGATGTTTATCCCAGTATGTTGATTTGGTATTTTTGGGATGTTTATCCCCGTGCGTCGGGTTTTGAATATTTATTTTCGTGTCTTGACCATAAGTATAAAATGGATTAATAATAAACTGTGATAAGGATGTCGATCCTTGATTTTGGATAGGGATGTCTATCCCGGTATTTTGGTTAGGGATGTCGATCCCTGTGATTTGATTTTGATGACGATAATATAATTGTCACGTGATAGGTAGTGGTACGACTCGATGGTTTAAGACTATTTTGTGGTGGCCTTGACCTGGGTTACATGTGATAAGCATGTCTATGCTTGGGATGTCTATCCCGTGATTATTTTTGGGATGTCTATCCCTGGGTTCGTATTTTTGGGATGTCAATCCCTGGGTTCTCTGGATTTGGTCTGGCACCCGGAATATGTTCATAACCAGGTCTGACCTCTAGCTAATCCGTGACGGGGCCCGGAAAGATAAAATTGGAAAATTGGATTTTATTTGGGTCTTTTGGTCTTGGACCGGTTTTGGGACGAGTCTTTGTTTTGGTGTGTTTGGCTGTTTAGCCTGTGTTTGACTTGAGTAGTTATAGTGTGCATATTGATTGTCTTTCCTTCGTCGGTGAGCACTTCAGACTCACCCCTCACCTGCGGGCTTTCATCCCGTAGGATGAGTTATTTGTGTTACAGGTTTGGTGCATTCCTGACAGGCTGCGGTGTTATCCCTTGGACAGGGCTCGGATCCATAGTTTGCATCAGTGTCGCATACAGTATTTTGTGAGTTATTAAGTCTTCCGCTGTGCATTTTATTGATATTATTGAGCCATTGGGCCGGTTTTGTTATTTATGATGTTTCCAATTTTTGGCTGTTGGCCCGAGTTTCTGTTGTACACACTGTATGCTGGGCTTGATTTTGGTTGGGTTGTCACAGTTCCGGCACGTGTTTACTGTGTACGGTAAATACAGGTCGGGGCGTTTCAGGAACAATCCTCCCTTAAGGTGTATGAACAACACTTTAAAATCACTCAAACAAAAGCTCTCTCAAAGAGTGGATATGAGTAACAAGATAAGCACTATAAGGTAACTCTCTCAAATCTCAAGGATATTAGCTCACAAAAACTTTAATGAATGTGTATCAATGAATGATAAATGTATGGAGAGTTGATTTTTAATAAACAGAGGTGTAAATGCTCTATTTATATGTCAAAAAACTTATATGACCGTTGGGGAATCGTTCCAAAACACCTTTAGACAAAACAACATAGAAAGATGCAAAAGGTTTCTACTTAAAACGGCACAACATCGATGTTTAGCATTAGAACATCGATGTTTGGCCAATAAATATGAATTATTGGGCCAACGGTCACTAAAACATCGATGTTCTAAACTTAAACATCGATGTTGTGGTCCAACGGTCACTAAAACAATGAACAGTAGAACATCGATGTTTAAACTATGAACATCGATGTTTGAACAGTAGAACATCTTTGTTTGAAAAGTGAACATCAATGTTTGAATAGTGTTTTTGCAAAACATCTTGAAATGCAATCGGTTAGGAGAACATCGATGTTTGGGATGCAAACATCGATGTTTTGAGCTACTGCCACTTTTGATAAACCTTTTAGAAGGCAGGAACATCGATGTTTAGTGCTCAAAAACCATTTTTATGATTGATAAAAAGAATGCTATGCATGAGAAAAAATTGATTATGTTTGAGCTAACATCTTAGAAGAATTTGAGTGTTAACCTTTTACAATTAGGTTCCTAAACTTCTTGTGCTTCAATTCTTGTGCTCTTCTTCACTTTACATTTCTTCTCTTTGAGTCATTTCTTTTTGCATCGGGAGAGATTTCTTTTTGCCTCGGGTTTGTCGTCATTTTGAATTAATGTCCGGTTTGTCAATATCAAAACCTGTATGAGACAAGAAGGCATTAGCAAAACACTATTTCTAACATTTGTATCCATCGGGCGGAGTCATATAGATTTCCTCCTTCAAGTCACCATGTAAGAATGCAATCTTCACATCAAGTTGAGCTAGCTCCAAATTCAACTGTGCTACCAAGGCCAACAGAATTCTAATGGAGGAATGCTTCACAACTGGAGAAAATACCTTATTACAATCAATTATCTCCTTCTGAGCGTAGCCTTTAGCCACCAATCTTGCCTTGTAGCGAACATTATTCTTGTCAAGAAATCCTTCTTTTTTCGCAAATACCCATTTCCATCCAATTGCCTTCTTTCCCTTTGGTAGTTGTGTCAACTTCCATGTCTTGTTCTTCTAAAGAGATTTCATCTCCTCCTCTATTTTCTCTTTCCAACTGCTACTTTCAGAACTCCGAATGGCTTCTGAAAAAGTGAAAGGAACATCATCAACGACTGGAAGTGCATAGGCCACCGTTTTAATGAGACGTTCTGGTTTTCTCCTTTCTCGTCTTGGTCTACTAGTGGCAATTGACTCGAACAGCTGCGTAGGTTCTTGAGTCGGAGGTGAACCTCTTCTTCATCTGACTCTTCCTCTATCAATGGAGAGTCACCATTGGTGCTCTTAGTTGGGATCACCATAGTAGGCTCAAACTCCACCTGCTTTGATACACACTCCACCTGCTGTGAAGTACCACCAACTCCTTCTCGATTTACCATAGTCAACATGGCAGATTCATCAAAGGTAACATCCCTGTTGATAATAGTCTTCTTTGCCTCTAGACATAAAAGATGGTATCCCTTCACTCCAGCATTAAGACCCATAAATAGAGCCTTCTTTGCTCGTGGATCTAACTTTGATTGATTCACATGGTAGTATGCAGTGGAGCCAAACACACGCAAAGAATCATAATCTGTAGCAGGTTTCCCAGACCATACCTCCAAAGGGGCCTTGCCACCTAAAGCAGAATGTGGCAATCGATTTACAAGATGTTGAGCATATGTCACAGCCTCAGCCCAAAAATTTCTGCCTAGCCCAGCATTAGACAACATACAACGAACTTTCTCCACCAATGTCTTGTTCATACGCTCTGACACCCCGTTCTGCTGTGGTGTTTTTTTGACTGTGAATTGCCGAACTATGCCACAATCTTGGCATATCTTCAAGAAAGGATCACTCGTATATTCTCCACCATTGTCTGTTCGGAGAACTTTAATCTTTCTTCCTGTTTGGTTCTCAACCTGATTTTTCCACATAAGGAAAATCCCAAGCACTTCATCCTTCTTCTTCATTGTAAACACCCACACTCTTCTGGAAAAATCATCAACAAAAGTGACAAAATAGTGTCTACCTCTAAGAGATGGAGTCTTGGCAGGTCCCCACAAATCTGAATGCACATAGTCCAAAATCCCTTTAGTATCATGGATAGTAGTGCCAAACTTCACTCTTCGTTGCTTTCCCAGAACACAATGCTCACAAAATTCCAATTTTCAAGTCTTTGTACCTTTCAACAATCCCTGCTTGGCAAGAAACTGCAAGGATTTTTCACCAGCATGTCCCAAACGCATATGCCATAGCTTTGTTGCCTCTGCATCCTTCTTGCTTCCAGAAGTTACTGCTGCAACTGCCCCAATTACTGTACTACCTTGGTAGTAATACAGATTATTCTTCCTCAAGCCTTTTAACATCACCAATGCTCCTGATGTTTCTTTAAGAATTCCATCTCGGATAGTGACAACTAGGCCTTTTGATTCTAAGGCCCCCAAAGAAATGATATTCTTCTTCAACTTAGGAACATATCGAACATCTTTCAAAATTCTAGTGGATCCATCATGATTTTTCAACTTGATTGAACCTATCCTTGCTGTTTTACATGGATTGTCATTGCCCATGAAAACAACCCCGCCATTGAGCTCTTCAAGGTCAAAGAACCATTCCCGAATGGGGCACATATGGTAGGTGCAACCAGAATCCAAAATCCACTCATCAACGTGTGATGTTGAAGGTGAAGCAACTAAAGAAGTGTCTGATTCTGCATCACTCTTGCATTCTGCAACATTTGCATCTTGTGGAGTCTTTCCCTTCTTTTTCAACTTCGGACAGCCTTTCTTCCAATGTCCTTTCTCATGACAAAAGGCACACTCATCTTTGGCACTTTGCTTCTTGATTTGGATCTTCCTCTTCTTCCCTTTGACTGGCCTTGCTGTTGTCCTCTAGCCACTAAGGCTTCATCTGCTGCAGGTGCTTTGTTCTTCACTTTATCTTGTTGTCTCAACTCGTGACTATACAAAGCAGAAGATACAGCCTCCAATGATACATTCTCCTTCCCATGAAGTAGCGTAGTCTCCAGGTGCTCGAATTCATCGGGAAGAGATGATAACAGCATCAACGCCAAGTCTTCATCTTCAAATATAACATCTAAATTGAACAGGTTTGCTACTAATTTTTTAAACAAAGTAATGTGTTCATTCATCGTAGAACCTGGTCGATACTCGAACCGGAACAATCTCTTCTTCATCAGAAGCTTATTCTGACCACTCTTCCTCAAGAAGGTGTCTTCCAATGCCTTCCACATTTTGTGTGCAGAAACTTCATTTTTGAATGCATATTTCTGCCCCCTGGACAAACACGATCGAATTGTTCCGCACGCCAACTTGTTTACGTCGGCCCACTCCTTGTTACTGATATCGTCAGGTTTCTCTTCTTCAATAAAAACATCAAGTCCCTGCTAGAATAGCGAGTCAACGACCTCACACTGCCACATGCCAAAATGACCGGTACCGTCAAATATCTCCACAGTAAGCTTCGAACTAGATACTAGGATCCTCGACCATCTGGATGTAGAAGCCATCTCTCCTGACTGTGTACTTGATGTAGCCTGTTTTGAACCTGCTCCCGCCATTACAAAATCAAAAAATAGTATTCAACAATTTCAAATAGCCCAAAGGACGAACCTTCGGCTCCGCTACCACTTGTTGGGGAAACTCGGGTAAATTCCCCACTACAACAAACTAGTGAATTGAACTGATTCGATAATTCCCAGGAAAGATGGCCTAGCCTATCTCCTTAGACAGAATTATCATTCCAAGATAAATCCCCAGGAAAGACTGGAGGAACAGTGATTCACTTAAAACCCAGCCTCCTAGACAGGACTCACTTGCACAGTGTTATAATTCACAACATATACCCAATAAAGGCGGCTTAGTCGGCCAACAAATTAAACAAGGTAGCTTTGCCAACCAAGAAAAAGATAATGCGGCTTAGCCAGCCAATGTTGAATACTAAGCAAAATAAACAAATGCGGAAATTAAAGGGCGGAATAATAAAAGAAGAACACACTCAAAAATTGATAACGGATTTCGGCCAATTTTGCCTACGTCTCCGGAACACCAATAAAAAAGGGTCTGCTCTTTTTACTAAGAGAAGAAGAGTATTTATTACAATTATTAGGATACAATTATACTCTAATTTTGGGATGATTCTAAAGGGAAAGAGAGGGGTTTCTTTTATAGCATTTTCATACCCCCTTACCACACTTCCCATCGTGGGATTGCCAAAATAACAACAACTTACAACAAATAGTTGTGTTAATAATCACATCCCCTTTCCTATTTTAATTCCAAATACAACTGAGCGTGGCTGTAGTCTGACTCTGAGCTCTTGGCGGTAGTAAGGCTTCGTGAGATGTGACTGTAAAATTAATTTTTTCCACTTGCATCTGGTTGAAGTAATTCTCTTTCAGCTAGCTTCCTGGCAGGCTCTCTCCTTTGTAAAATTGAATGATCCAAGCAGATACTTAAATAGGGAGAGAAACACAACCTCTGTTTTTCGATTTGCTTGGCCATTTTCTGACCACATAGAACAGTTGGGGTTGAATTTCAATAAATTGCATCCTTCTGCTTTTGATTTATAAGACTTTAGTATTCTGGATGTACTTATCACGGTTTGATGCTTTGAAGTTTGCCTTGCAACTTCTTCCAAACCAGACTTGGCCATGCAAGCACTCTTCTTCACCAGCCTCTTCCTCGGCTAAAACTCTCCTAGTATGCCATTCATGCTAAAATCATTCCACCAAATGAACTTTCCAGCATTTTTGAAAGTTGAATCGCAAGCATGCCGCAGAATGTGCCAAAAACTTGGACAAATCAGTAAATCAAATTTTAATTCCTCTGTTCATTTGAAAGGATACTAGTAATTAGTCACAAGCTAAACATGCCACAGAATGTGCCAAAACTTGGACAAATCAGTAATTCCAATTTTAATTCCTCTGTTCATTTGAAAGGATACTAATTAGTCACAAGCTCATTAGTAACAAGACAGGATACATTAGTTTCCTACCCTGATGAGCTCCGAAAGCATAGATTTCACCTAGGAAGATATCGAAGAATACACTTGCTAGGTATGATATAAGGCTATAAGCACATACTCTTGCTTCTTTTTAGTCTATTTTTGCAAGATGCATATTACTTTTACAACTCCAACTGGGAAAGGCAAACACAAATTTCAGAATTCTACAACAACAGATGCCTTCTTATTTGTACAGTTTCAAAATTCTAAATATAGGTCCGATAATACTCTTGTATCTTTTACTTTTTAGACTATTTTTGCAAGACACATTACTTCTACAACTCCAACTGGGAGAAGGCAAACACAAAAATGCCAGAATTCTACAACAACAGATGTTATCTTATTTGTACAGATTCAAACTTGCAGTCTCTGCATATTGATTACCTTGAGAGAATATTTGCAGAAGCATACAGATTCTACTCTTGCGAAGCAGATGTTTTGCTCAGAGGCAAGTTTGAAACTCTCTCCAAGGTTTCTGAGAGCTTCATTGCATGTTGATTAATGCTTGTACCATTCTTCTCACATTGGCTCCCAGCGGCTCTAGATTTCTTGACTTGACGCAAGCACGCCTCTGACTCCTTCAGTGGTTCGTGCTTTCTCTCCTCTGCGAGCTGAACTTTTTTGTCGTTGCCGTTGACATCACGGGGATGTTTCTGGCGCAAACTTTTTTCATATTGGAGGACAAAGTCATTCTCCACTTCATCGACCTTCTTTTCTGAGGAAGCATAGACAGAAGAGGGCAATCGCTGATTCTATCCCAGGAATCAAAATGTTACTTTTACATGTTTCAAATTAATTTCATTCAAAAAAAATCTAACCTGTCACAACTTACAAGGATGAAAGGTTCCATGCATTGAAATGCAAAGAGAAACATAAATAAAGTGCTGGGTATCCAAGTGTGAGTTAAATATCCCACATGGGATGGAAAGAGGCCAAGTGAATGACATATAAGTGGAGAGGACCCATGTACTCAATGCCTTAAATTTTGGGTTACCATGTGGTGTCCAAGCCCACGCGTGTGGATCTCACTTGGGCCTCGCTTGTTTTCTCCCCGGTTATCGGGCTACTCCCGATGCCAACAAGTGGTAGCGAAGCCGATGGTTCGGCTAGGACCGAGATGGAATCGCGACATGATTTGCCCCGTGGTTGCTGCACCCATGTGGAGCCCCGGATTTAGTCCCAGGTGTGGAGTTGTAAGGCGTGACTCTCGAAGACCTAAGAGTGTTGGCAGGCGCGTGCTCCTAAGAGCGGGCTTAATATCGTGGAGCGGGCCCTTGGAGATGTCGCAAGAAAAGCTTCCGTTGTAGGGGGAGTATGCCCAAGCCCGATGTGGAAGAAACTCGCACTTGAGGGGGAGATTGTTGGGTATCCAAGTGTGAGTTAAATGTCCCACATCGGATGAAAAGAGGCCAAGTGAATGACATATAAGTGGAGAGGACCCATGTACTCAATGCCTTAAGGTTTTGGGTTACCATGTGGTGTCCAAGCCCACGCGTGTAGATCTCACTTGGGCCTCGCTTGTTTTCTCTCCGGTTATCGGGCTACTCCCGGCGCCAACATAAAGAAAGGACAGATGATAAATCCTACCCCAGGATACTGTTGGGTATCCAAGTGTGAGTAAAATGTCCCACATCGGATGAAAAGAGGCCAAGTGAATGATATATAAGTGGAGAGGACCCATGTACCCAATACCTTAAGGTTTTGGGTTACAATGTGGTGTCTAAGCCCACGTGTGTGGATCTCACTTGGGCCTCACTAGTTTTCTCCCTGGTTATCGGGCTACTCCCGGCGCCAACAGATACTCTTTCTGATGATTATGCACTGACATGATACACCCACAGTGAATTCTCTCGGAAGAAAACATTTGTCAAGTATAACGTTTTATAGAAATAACTTTGGGATATATATATAAGTTATAATTCCTAGGAAAAATTATGATGTTTATTATTTTGGAAAAGTATAATTAATTTATGAAAATATTTTTAAGAGTTTTAATTAAAGTATAGTACCGAAATTATATTCGGATATACATATGGTATAATATTTTCGGTAAAAGATGATAATGAAAGATAAGAACCGGGATGGGATTATTTCGCAGTATTGGCATCATAGTATACCAATTATGTGCATTTATGTGTATATATGGTTTTGTGGCATAGGTTTGGATATCGGGCAGTTTCTCGAGGAGCCGGCGTCGGACCGGTCATTGTTTTCGGAGTTGAGTAATCGGCTAAGGTGAGGATGGATTTCCTTCAATATGAGCGGAGAGGACCCATGTACCCAATACCTTAAGGTTTTGGGTTACAATGTGGTGTCTAAGCCCACGTGTGTGGATCTCACTTGGGCCTCACTAGTTTTCTCCCTGGTTATCGGGCTACTCCCGGCGCCAACAGATACTCTTTCTGATGATTATGCACTGACATGATACACCCACAGTGAATTCTCTCGGAAGAAAACATTAAAGTGTTACTGTTTTGGAAAATTAGGACACCTACTTGATGTCCTTGCAGCAGAAGTGGAAGATCTTGGAGTCCAGGTCTTCATCTACCGGTCGTGTAGGGCTGTCATAGTGTGTCGGATCAAGCCCATAGTTTCCACTGCCTAAACCTCTCTTCTAGAGCTGTGTGTTAGGTGTGTGTGGGTGTAACCTAGCCACCCTTGTATATGCTATTCTTACCTCTTATGCCAAAGAATAATAAGTATATATAGGAGGTATATTAGGGTTACATATGAGCACCCAACTTATGGGTGGATCCAGTGGGCCTCACCACCTCTAGTGGGCCCCATAACCTATATAACCCAACAGAGATCCTTATCTCACCTTGTCACAAGTAGCACAATTTCTCCAACCATCTTGATGCTCATGGAAAATGTTGCAAAAGGTTCCCTCCTCGTAAGCAAAACTGAAATTGAAAAGAAAACAAGGTCATCGATACAGCAGAAAGAAAATAATAATGTTTCTGTCACATTAGGTAAAAGTGAAGGAAAACAGACTGTTTATCACTTGCCCATTGCACTTGTCATTGAGTATATTATGCTAGCAAGAGTAAAAGAAAGAAAAATACGGGACATTAGTTTGATACCAACTTAAACCGGGCTTGACGATTGTTCCTTATGTACTTGTATTTGAACCAAGGGTTTCACAGTTAACTGTTCTTCCAAAGCACATGCTCTTAAGTATAGCAAGACAACTAAAAGAGAATACTGACTGAGTAGAACAGTGCAATTGAAACCCAGATGTCACTTCAGAAAACTAATTTTCAGCTTACCAATGAGCTTGTAGCTCATGTGGTACTCTTGAATAAGGACCGAAAGGAGAAAAGGACTCGAGTTCAAGTCTCACCTTATATATCTCAATTACTTGAAAAAATAATAACATGTATTATTGTTATAATCTTTTAGTTTGCATAAATTTTAAACAGCCTCACCATACAGGCAAATAGCAATACTGCATGAAGAATAAAATTAATGTTGTCACTGACTGGACATGCACAGAAATAAGGAAGAAAATTAAATTAAGATATAGTGAAAACTCTTCACACATTATAAATATGGAACAGAAAACAATGGCTTCATCAAAGGAAAAAGACTAGGTTATAGAAAGATAACCTACTGAAGAGAATGCTCCGGCTGTCAAAGACTAGATTTGAAAAAAAAAAACATAAAATGAAACAGACGGATAAACCAAACAGGGAAAGAATTCTGCATATAGTTAGAATAACTAGTCACCTCTCCGTGTTACATACGGATTTGGAGGTGGCATTCAAAAAAAAAAGTCTATATATAAAAAAATATACATAGCTTTATTATTTTTAATACATTTTTTAAAAAATAAAATAAAAATAAAAATACTAAATTTATCTTGATTTGTTGTACATTGCCCCCTTAACATTCTCGCCAATATTGGAAACATATATTTGATGTCTGCATCTCCTGCCTCGGCATATCCAGAAAATTCTTCCCCGAAAGGAAGCTTGAGGAATTGAATCACTATAATGCATAATTCCTTCAAGAAAAATTTTAAAAAGTTTTTACGAAAAAAAAGTCGGGATTGAGAGATAGCTTAAAGACCTCTTTTGTGCTTTTGTTTTAATCTCTTTGTTGATGGTCACATCTTCTATATATATACAAAACTTTCATGACTTTTCAATTACCATATATGCTCATATTCAATACTAATAATGAATATATTTTCCTATTAATAACGACAATAATGAATGGAACCAAGAACTGCCTATGAATTTTTGTAACATCATTAGAATGGACTATTTTATTAATGGGAATTGATGCTAAACGTTAAATAAAAAAATACTTAAAAGGTCCAAAAGGCTAGATACATGTTGAAAGGCAAAACCTTCATGACTTTTAGTTTATCATGTATACACTAATTTAATGCTAGTAATGAATAAATTTTTATACTAAAATGAAAATAATGAATAGAAATTTGATAGTTACAGGGGTATAAGAAAAATCCTTTATATATCCATATATAAATTCATTTAACATTAATAAATTTTGACTCTCTATATCCTGTATTTAATACATTATGCCAATTGGCCAAATATTTATTATCCTACAATTCAATGTTTAGACGTTTTGCACATGAATGGGATATAATATATAGGTTTTACGTTTGATATTTTCATATTGGCCCTAATTTAATGTAGTTAAGGGTGTCATTTTCATGAAGTAAGGTAAGGTGCTTATTTATACTAGTGACCATTATTGTAATTGTTAATTGATGGATAAGCTCTTTGCCACATGGCACATCTGAATAGCATGAACTTTGCCATGTGTTAATACCAGAGATCTTGGTCTCTGATTTAATATATTTATATAGATGTGGCAATGACCTATTGACTGACATTTAACTGTAGAAAGGCAGAAATAACTATGAGCCAAGAATTTCACAAGAATTGAAGTGTTTTGATGCGAAATTTATTCAGTATCGCCTCATGCGTTCATCATTCAACAATTTCATGCTATACGACCAGGATAACCAAACATATCTCATCGTAAAATGCATAGGAAGTAATGAACTCACATTGAAATGACTAGACCACTAAATTTGAAATGAATACCATAAGTAACCATAAATTTGTTTTATCAAACTAAAACTTGAATGGTTAAATTTTCTAAAATTCAAAGAAAGTGTACAGGCAGGAAACATTCTAGCTTTTTCTTTTCTCAACCCAAAAGAATGAGCAACCCTTGGTTGCTGGCACCAATGTATGGAGAAACCATAAAAAACTGTCAACTGATATTGCTAAAAGGAGCACTCAAGAAAGGACCATGTATAGAAAGGAAAATCTTTCCCTTTCCCTGACCCAAAAGAATGAGCTAACAAGCTTGCTTGTTGTCACCATTGCATGGAGAAAACATCAAGGACGGCTAACACCAATTACAGCTAGCTGTAGCTCACTTCTATTCTGTTGAACCGTTACTCCGATACGCAATCCTTCTCACTAGAAAAATCATGAAATTAAATAGAACAAAGATTCTTACCCAAATTTAGGCAACAAGCATGATTAATGAGACCGTTGCCACATGGAAACAATATCCGACCTATAACTGCTACTTGAGCAACAAGCTTGTCAATCAAGTGGTACTCTTGGAATGAGGTCTCGAGTTCGAATTTCACCTTAAACATTACCGACATACTAGACATACAATTGACTATGACTCTTTGCTTCTCTTTGGATAACGAATAAAACGGAATCACAAAACCATGAGCCCAGGAAAGCAAAATCCCATTTGCCTAATACAGTACTGCACAGCTGATGATTTACCTTTCGTTATTCCTCCACCAGCTTCTTCTTGGCATTAAGCCAGCCCTTATCCCTTGCATCAACAGGCAATCATGCATAAAAGAAAGGCTACTGACTTGGCTGATTCAACAACAATGGAAAAGGCATCCATCACAAAACTTCGAGCCGTTCGATGAGGGAGCTAATTAAAATTTTTGACTTTTGTTTGTCTAGCAAGAAATCAAAGTTCAAAGACAAAATGATCCTCTAACTCTTTGGACCCAATAATCAGCCATAAATCTTGCATGATATCACTATTGCACTGAGATTTTTATCAAAGGGCTATTAACCCCAATTATAATTGTCTTAACTCTCTTCTTCGAATGTGTGCTGCCACGGCGATCTAAACTATATAAAATAAACGAAAAATGCTCACACAAAATCCGTGAGAGACTTAACAAGATTGTAATATCGTGAAACCTCTAGCTTAATTGGACTTGCTACAACTGTCGTTATATGTTCCTCCATGGATTTCAGAACATAACTTTGATTTGGCCATTATGATAGCATGAATAGAAAATTCCTACAAAAACAAAAACTAATTAATGTCAATGCATAGGAGATTAGATGCAGAATCTCAACAATGATTCTAGATGTAGATTTTTGGACTGGTATCAATGTGAAAGAGCAAAATGCCTTCATTGCACCCTCATCTCTCACCCCGAACAGTGGCCTCCAGTAATCAGATTAAACACATGCCGATTCAAGCTATCCAAGGCCTTTTTTCACCAATATTTGATGAAACATATCAGAAATTAAAAGAAACCACTAAACGTTCACCTCTAGTTTTATTTAAGTTACTTCCTTCTTTGTGCAGTGTTTAAATTCATGAATTAGCAGCAGCATAATTTGAATTTTTAATGTAATTAAGTTCTCCATTTCGTGGACCTCATCCACCGGTAATAAGAGAATGATATGTTCTATCTACCTTTCAGTTGATGCCATCTCATCGGTTCATCGGGCAGTAAGGTATCACTAAAATATACAATAGGTTCCTTCCAGCTTTTGACTCGATGCTTATATATAGGTATTATTGCCATGGAAACAGCACACCTTCTTTTCCTATGTACTAGATCTTATTATACTTAAGATGTAGTTTCCATTGCTCTATCACAGCCTGTTCTTCAGTTCTGACTTGCTCAATCTAATAACATTTTAGCAGACTTCAATGAGAAAGCTTGCTCAATCTAGTAACATTTTAGTAGAGTTCACTAAGAACACTTGCTCACTCTAGTAACACGTTATTGGAGTTCACTATGTTTGGTATCATTTGGAATCGGAATAGAAACGGAATCCTAATCGTTTTGTTGTTTGGTTGACAATAATCAAAGACATAAAAACGGAATCCCAATCATTTTGTTCTTTGGTTGGCAATAATCAAAGACGTAAGTACTAAAGTGACTTTTATATCAAAAAAAAAGTACTAAAGTGACAATAATCTAGGACATAAACACTAAAGTGAGGTTGTTTTTGGTGAAACAAAATGAAACAAAACGGAATAGGATTCCCGTTCCTTGTGTAACCAAAAATAGCAAGATTAATAGATATCTAGCATTTAACAAAAGGAGAACTACTATATTACCTTCAATACTCTAATCAAATTTTAACTAAGACAGAGGCTACTGGTTTATCTGTGGCCATATTTCTTTTCCAAAAGATGCAGTCATTGGAAAGATTAGTGACTGCACCATCCATGGTTTGCCGCATTGTTAAAGCTCCCAACATGTTGCATGGCCATGAATGAAGTTGAGAGCTTGATGATTGGAAACTCAAATGAGTCGTGACCGAACAGATGTATTTTCTTGACTCGAGAGTTAGAAAAGAGGCAAGCTTGAAGTAAAATAGTGAGCTATATATGAAATTGCTTGATGAATAATTTAAATGTTAACTTGCTTCTCATAACTAGAAAATCTCCCCCCTCGTGAAAATTATTGCAAGAACTTTTTCTTTACACATTGTTTTTGGCTTGGTCAAAATATTGTTTTTAACTCCTAGTAAGCTGATTTAAGGCTTTTAATTATTCAAGAGGCTATATGGTATGAGAAAACTCTATATTCACTCATTTTTTATTGTTTGCCTAATGACAGTTTACTTGGGGGTTCTATATAAATAAAGCATCAGGAATCTCTCCATTCAATCTCAATAATGGTCAACTCAATTATAATTAGCTGCTGATGCTTCAATCATCAGTAGCAACAAAGCACTGGAGAATCGGTGCTGATATTACAGACCGATATGGAGCATTAAAAAAATGCCAAAAGAATAAGAAAAAGAAAGTCTTGGCAGGTGTGGCTAGCACCTTAGACTGCAGCTTTGGCTTACTTGTTAGTGATGATGATAGACAAAGCCTCAACTATCACTAGGCTACCATTAGCCAGAACTAATGGGATTTACATATTCATAATCTCTATGATCCAAAGAATTTCAAACATAAAAATTCTTATCGAACTACAGATGCCCACAGACATGAGTCCTTCGGTCTTTTCTCGAAAGTGATATTTCAACAAGGAACAGGAATAGTGACCAAAATGGGAGATGACAACATCCAGCCAAAAGAAGAAGAAATTATCAGAAGAATTACGCAAAGTCTCCAATCTCCTTCACTGTTTTCAACATAGGGATGTTCTTCTATAGACACACAAGGAAGAGCAACATAAAATGATAATTAAAAGAAATAGGTAAGTGTTAATTACTTTGCAAGATTGTCGAAATACATAACACGATGCCAACCAAATGAAGCAAATAATTAATGGCAAACACAACTGACCCTCCAAGAATATTACCGCCATTCAATTAATTGAAATGCCAATTAAAGGAAATCTCAGCCCTTAGCATACAAAAAAGGAAAAAGTAAAAGAAGGAAATCTCAGCCCCAAACAGATCGGTATCCGGTGGGTGGGTCAGCTGTGTGCAACCCCATTTTGACCACTTAAATTCTGTCTGTTATCGGGCTAATATTACACTGGCAGATAAACCATTAGAAACATTAGCCATTAACTAGAACAGAAGCACAATATAATAAGCCCCATTGTTCTCATTAGCCAAGGCTTTCTATCATCATACATGACTTTCCCACACTTGCATCAAGGGGAATTAGTACAACGTAAGGACATCACTTCCTTCACCGAATTCCATCCGTGAGAACTTTCATCCCATTTCAACTCCAAGCAAAACACAACCAAGTTCCACGGATACAATAAATATCTAACAACCCAGATGATAGTTCCACGGATATATAAAATCCAATCAAACTATAAGAGAATTCAGATAACGTAGATGATATACAAAAAAAAAAAAAATGTAGTAGCATAAACAAAATCTAGTACAGACGTAGCCATATGTACAAAACAAGGGGAAGGGGAAAAAATAATAATAATAACGCATATAGAAGGCTTACGAGCAAGTAGGGCAAAGGCCAGCATAAGTGCCATTTCGAAGCAGCCAGCCGGGTTTGAAGGTACTGGCGAGATTGCTGCAGTGATAGCAGTTCCCAAGTAGGGTGACACTCGCACAACCAGAAGAAGTCCAAGCACCAGGCATTGCGATAGTTACGAGAAACGCAGACCCAAAAAGAATAATGCTTGTGTGTGTGTGTGTTTGTGTGTTTTGAGAGAGAAAGAAAGTTTTGTATAAGGGACAGCGACAGGAAAAAGGAAGGCAGAGACGGAGATAGAAAGTGCAAAAAGAGCGCATAGAATTCATGGCAGTATCTAAAGAGAGTGTTAGAGATATAGATGGTTTGGTCATTTTTCATGCTGGCTGTGACAAATGTTCAGGGTATCAGGTTTTTGTTCCGCCAGCGGACAAATAAGGTGGAGTACGAGGAGAGGTCCTACTGTTACTGTGTACTGACTCACTCCTACCCAACTCCAAATCAGATGAAGTTCAAAACAATTAAAAAAAATTTCCAAATCAGATGGATTTGGATAGTCTATTCTGCGATCACTGATCAAAGGGTTGGGGTTTGGAAAAGGCTGGGCCCATTTCCCTAATCAAGAATGTTGTTGGGCTCATTTCATTTCCCCAATTAGTAATGTGGAGATATTGGGTTAAGGTAAAATCCTGCAGTGCCTTTTCAACCTGGGTGGGATCAGTGTGTAAGTTTTTTGGGATCGCGAGGGGATAAAAATACAGGATTCTCGAACATAATGCACCCTCGAAGAGAAAAACAATATTCAACGCATACAATATCTATCATATTAGACTCTCTTTTTTTTCTCTTTCCCTGATGGTTTACATTGACCTTGGTAAATATCATCTCCAAAAACCTAATTTTGTTATAAAATTGGGAAATGAAACTCACTCTTAGTGGAATAATACAACCTTGATTACAACTTTGATAATAATATGAAAAAAGGAGAATAATAAATTTAGATGGAGGGAGATTGATGTAACAGCTTGGGTAAAAATTTTGGATTTTTACCGGGACTGTAAAAGTCTTTTTACCGTGATTTACTGTTGAATTAATCTTGGGTAATTAATTCAAGGTAAATCGAGCGTCGTTTTTTGAAACCGAGAGTTTTCCTGCGCTCGTGATTTTTCCGTGGATTTTTCAGATCTAAGTTGGTATTTTTCGGGTTTCGGAATTTCTCGGAAAATCACACCGGAAAATAACTAAGGGGGTATCAGTTATTTTCTGGTCCGGACCGGACTCGCTTCATAATGCAGACAAGCTGCATTATTTGAAGCTTCACATGTGGAACAGTAAGAAAAACAGTTTAAAGCCGGGAGGAAGGAAGCTGGAAGGGAAAGAAAAGAGAGAAAAAAAAAAGAAAAGAGAGAAAAGAAAGAAGAAGAAAGAAAAAAAAAAAGAGGAGAAGAAAAAGGAGAGGAAAAAACATAAATGAAGGAAGGAAAAAAGAAATAGAAACCGGAGAATGAAAAAAAGAAGGAAGGAGGGAAAATAGAAAAGGAAAAAAAAAAGAGAAGAGGGGGAAAGGAGCCACCGGCCGACCTGCCACCACACCAAGCCCGACCTCTCCCCGCTGCAGCCGACGACCCAAGTCGCAGCGGAGCCGTTCTCCTGTGTCGCCTGCCTCGCCGTTCGCTGCAGTTAGCAACGCCGTCGCCGTCATGCTCCACCCCACACGAAGCAGCTGCAGATCCACCACTCGACGCGTCATTGCCCTTCGTCGCCGTCTGTGCTTCCGTTCGCCTTCCCCGCCACGTCTCGCCCCGACAGTTGTGCCAACCGTCGCCGTGCCGCTGTTGCCGTGCTCAGCCGCCTGCAACCAAGGTGAGGAATCGGGTTGTGAGCAGACCCGGGTGGTTGACGATATGGGTCGGGTTGACCCGATGCTTTGTGGGTTGGGTTATGTGTATGGGCTGTGTTTGTTGGGTTGTGAATTTTGTGGGCTTGGTCAGATGGGTCTGGGCTGGTCCTGTGCGTGCCTGGGCTCTAGCTTGGGCCTTTGTGGGCTTGGACTTGGCCCAGTCCAGAAATAAAAAAATATATATAATAATAATAATAATAAATAAAATATAATCTGGTTTTAATAATTATTTCCTGACACTAAATAATTTTTGGAAAAAAAATTCTATACATGATTTAATTGGAAATATTTTTGGAAAATATGAGATGTGGAAAATAGATAATATTTATGCATACGAGAATAATTTGGGAAATATAAGTATGTGTACTTATAAATTCGTATTTATTTTCAGAAAATAAGTCATATGATTATATTCTCTAGAAATGTTTTTCCTAAAATAATAATATTTAGTAATTAAAATTTTGTCAAGTATAACGTTTTATAGAAATAACTTTGGGATATATATATAAGTTATAATTCCTAGGAAAAATTATGATGTTTATTATTTTGGAAAAGTATAATTAATTTATGAAAATATTTTTAAGAGTTTTAATTAAAGTATAGTACCGAAATTATATTCGGATATACGTATGGTATAATATTTTCGGTAAAAGATGATAATAAAAGATAAGAACCGGGATGGGATTATTTCGCAGTATTGGCATCATAGTATACCAATTATGTGCATTTATGTGTATATATGGTTTTGTGGCATAGGTTTGGATATCGGGCAGTTTCCCGAGGAGCCGGGGTCGGACCGGTCATTGTTTTCGGAGTTGAGTAATCGGCTAAGGTGAGGATGGATTTCCTTCAATATGTGCCTGTATTACTCGGTTATTGTGCTTGATGTTTATTGCACTGTTGATGATTGCATTTGTTGTGATTGTCGTCGGGATGTTTATCCCAGTATTTTGATTTGGTATTTTTGGGATGTTTATCCCCGTGTTGATTTTTTGTGTCTTTTGGTTCAAGTATAAAACGGAATAAATAATAAATTGTGATAAGGATGTCGATCCTTGATTTTGGATAGGGATGTCTATCCCGGTATTTTGGTTGGGGATGTCGATCCCTGAGTTTGGTTTTGACGACGATAATATAATTGTCACGTGATAAGTAGTGGTACGACTCAATGGTTTAAGACTGTTTTGTGGTGGCCATGACCTGGGTTACTTGTGATAAGCATGTCTATGCTTGGGTTGTCTATCCCGTGATTATTTTTGGGATGTCTATTCCTGGGTTCGTATTTTTGGGATGTCGATCCCTGGGTTCTCTGGATTTGGTCTGGCACCCGGAATGTGTTGATAACCAAGTCTGACCTCTAGCTTGTCCGTGACGGGGCTCGGAAAGATAAAATTGGAAATTGGTTTTTATTTGAGTCTTTTTGGTCTTGGACCGGTTTTGGGTCGAGGATTGGTGCATTCCAGACAGGATTGGTGCATTCCAGATGGTTCCACAGCGGAGCCGTCCTCCTGTGTCGCCTGCCTCGCCGTTCGCTGCAGCTAGCAACGCTGTCGCCGTCATGCTCCACCCCACACGAAGCAGCTGCAGATCCACCACCCGACGCGTCATTGCCCTTCGTCGCCGCCTGTGCTTCCGTTTGCCATCCCTGCCGCGTCTCGCACCGACAGTTGTGCCAACCGTCGCCCAGTGTCGCGTGCTCAGCCGCCTGCAACCAAGGTGAGGAATCGGGTTGTGAGCAGACCCGGGTGGTTGACGATATGGGTCGGGTTGACCCGATGCTTTGTGGGTTGGGTTATGTGTATGGGCTGTGTTTGTTGGGTTGTGAATTTTGTGGGCTTGGTCAGATGGGTCTGGGCTGGTCCTGTGCGCGCCGGGGCTCTAGTTTGGGCCTTGGTGGGCTTGGACTTGGCCCAGTCCAGAAATAAAAAAAAAATAAAATATATAATAATAAAAATAATAAATAAAATATAATCTGGTTTTAATAATTATTTCCTGACACTAAATAATTTTTGGAAAAAAAATTCTATACATGATTTAATTGGAAATATTTTGGGAAAATGTGAGATGTGGAAAATAAATAATATTTATGCATACGAGAATAATTTGGAAAATATAAGTATGTGTACTTATAAATTCGTATTTATTTTCAGAAAATAAGTCATATGATTATATTCTCTGGAAATGTTTTTCCTAAAATAATAATATTTAGTAATTAAAATTTTGTCAAGTATAACGTTTTATAGAAATAACTTTGGGATATATATATAAGTTATAATTCCTAGGAAAAATTATGATGTTTATTATTTTGGAAAAGTATAATTAATTTATGAAAATATTTTTAAGAGTTTTAATTAAAGTATAGTACCGAAATTATATTCGGATATACGTATCGTATAATATTTTCTGTAAAAGATGATAATAAAAGATAAGAACTGGGATGGGATTATTTCGCAGTACTGGCATCATAGTATACCGATTATGTGCATTTATGTGTATATATGGTTTTGTGGCATAGGTTTGGATATCTGGCAGTTTCCCGAGGAGCCGGCGTCGGACCGGTCATTGTTTCCGGAGTTGAGTAATTGGCTAAGGTGAGGATGGATTTCCTTCAATATGTGCCTATATTACTCGGTTATTGTGCTTGATGTTTATTGCACTGTTGATGATTGCATTTGTTGTGATTGTTGTCGGGATGTTTATCCCAGTATTTTGATTTGGTATTTTTGGGATGTTTATCCCCGTGTTGATTTTCTGTGTCTTTTGGTTCAAGTATAAAACGGAATAAATAATAAATTGTGATAAGGATGTCGATCCTTGAATTTGGATAGGGATGTCTATCCCGGTATTTTGATTGGGGATGTCGATCCCTGAGTTTGGTTTTGACGACGATAATATAATTGTCACGTGATAAGTAGTGGTACGACTCGATGGTTTAAGACTGTTTTGTGGTGGCCATGACCTGGGTTACTTGTGATAAGCATGTCTATGCTTGGAATGTCTATCCCGTGATTATTTTTGGGATGTCTATCCCTGGGTTCGTATTTTTGGGATGTCGATCCCTGGGTTCTCTGGATTTGGTCTGGCACCCGGAATGTGTTGATAACCAGGTCTGACCTATAGCTTGTCCGTGACGGGGCCCGGAAAGATAAAATTGGAAATTAATTTTTATTTGAGTCTTTTTGGTCTTGGACCGGTTTTGGGTCGAGTCTTTTGGTCGGTTGTTGTGCCTGTTTTTGACTTGAGTAATTATAGTTGCATATTGATTGTCTTTCCTTCGTCGGTGAGCACTTCGGACTCACCCCTCACCTGCGGGCTGTCATCCAGTAGGATGGATTATTTGTGGTACAGGATTGGTGCATTCCAGACAGGCTGCGGCGTTATCCCTTGGACAGGGCTCGGATCCATAGTTTGCATCAGTGTCGCATACAGTGTTTTGTGAGTTATTAAGTCTTCCGCTGTGCATTGTTTTCACTATTATTGGGCCATTGGGCCAGTTGAGTTATTATTGTTGTTTTTACTTTGGGCTGTTGAGCCCGGATTTCTGTTGTATACACTGTATGCTGGGCTTGGTTTGGTTGGGTTGTCACAGTTTCGGCACGTGTTTACTGTGTACGGTAAATACGGGTCGGCGCGTTTCAATTGATGAAGAGAGGCGTGTGTAGGAATGTGAAGGATTGAAGGGTTATTTATAGATAAAAATAGGAGGATAAAAATAAATAAGTATGATTAATTTTAAAGAATAAAATCAAAAAGATATTAGGTAAAGAAATATGATATTAAGATTAAGACAAATAAAATTTTAGAGGGTAATTAGCCAAAGAGATGGTTCCAAATGGAGGTTAGGTGCATGGGTAAAATATTTATTGGGAGTAAATTCAGACACGGTAAAAATAAATTTTATCGGACGGTAACAATTGCATTCACTTAATTTATTTAAAACACTCCCTCTTAAATGTCATTGTACCTTAGATAGTATACGCTTGGGAAGAACTGTCTCGTTAAAAACCTTACCAAGAAAAATCCAGTGGGAAAAAAAAAACTTGGTGAAGGATAAAAGAGTGCAGTGCGTATTCTACTCCCCCTGATTTTGGCATCCCTTGATATCTTGAACCCACCATAAACTAATCTTCTTCATCAACTCTTCAAAAAGTTGTAGTAGGAACTGTTTTTGTAAATAAATCTGCTAGATTGTCACTTGAATGATTCTTTGATGTATCCTCCCTTCAATTAGGTAATGCAGTTAGCATTATCTTCATAAATCGTCATTGGAACATCTTCCTCGCTATCCAATCCATATGAATCTTTTAATATGTTGCATCATCGATCATAGCCAAGCACATTCTCGAATGACTTCATGAATGGTTACCATTTCTGCATTATTTGAAGAAGTAGCCACGCTACTTTGTTTTGTGGTTGCCATGATACTTCATGTATCTGCATGTGCTCTATGTGGCTCAAATAAATGACATGAATTTGCAAAACAAACTACATTTTCTTTGGACTCACAAGGTTAAAATAATTCTATGTCCATTATACCCCAAGATAATGGAATATGTATTTATATATTTCATTATATTCTAATTTAGAGCAAAGTTATATCTTGCTAATAAGTTTATGGTAAAAGCTTCAGGCTTTATATTGTTAGCAAGATAAATTACATTATGATATGGTACTTCTGGACCAATCTAATCTTTCTGAAATTTTTCATCTCAAACTCTTTCTTTAGACATAGTACGGTTTTGGAAATTTCTTCAGGAGTTCCAATAATATTTAAATCACAAATAAAAATAATAAAAAATTCACATATAGATGAAAATATTACAACAATATATATATCATCAATATAAATAGCAATAGTAGTAAATTCACGCATGCATCGCCTAAATAACACACAATGCATTTAATAAATATATGCAAGAATAATTATAATACACATACCCAGAATGGTTCGAACCACGTAAAGATGAATTTAGTTTAGTTGAGTATATATCCTAAGAAATAGTTACTTTAGGCAACTTGAATCCTTCAGAGATTCTCATGTATATGTCATGACTTATGGATCCACAAAAATAGGCTGTAACAACATCTATTAGACGCATTTCTAATTTTTCGTGTACTGCCAGACTTATCAAATACCGGAAAGTATTTGTATCCACCACACAAGAGTATGTCTCCTCATAATCAAATACTAGGTCGTTGGGTAAAACCTTCTGCGACAAGCCGTGCTTTATATCTCACTATTTCATTTTCTTTGATTCTTTTTTTCGCACAAATACCCATTTATAATCGACCGGTTCTACATCATCTTTTAATTTTGGCCGGAAAAATTTTCGATTTATAAGCGAGTCTAACTCATTTTTAATTGCATCTCTTAATTTTGGCCAATCATTCTGCACCTACATTCATCAGCTGATGTAGGTGCATGATCCTCATTTTCTTCCACAATATTTAGCGGTATATTATATGCGAAAATTCCGTCGACGGTTATTCCACGTCGGTTCCTTCTTGTTCCAGACACTATATATAGATTATTGAGATCTCATTATTTTGACTTATTTCAGGTACCTGATTTACTTCTGGAACATCACAATTTATGTCAGGAACCTCTTCTAGAGGATTATCCTCTTTTTGAGGATTTTCAATTTGAACCTCTACAGGAGGTTTTATTACCTCGTTGGCAGTACCATCTTGTATCTTTACTCCTTTTCGCTGTCGAGGATTTTTATCTTTAGAAGCGAGTAGTTTGCCACGCTTCTGGCATTCTTTAGATTCATTTATAAGCTTTAGTTGTCCTTCAAGGACATTAATTCTAGCAGGAGTATTTGCAGCTGGTATATGAGATTTGGTCACTCTATTGATATCAGTAAAAGCGTCTGGCAATTGATTTGCTATATTTTGCAAATGAATTATCTTTTGAACTTCAAGTTCACACTGATTTGTTCGAGGATCAAGGCTTGATAATGATATAGCATTCCATTTAATTTCTTTATCGAGCTACTTATTTTCTCCTAATAATGTTGGATAAACATTTTCATCAAAATAACAATCAACAAATCTTGCTGTAAATATATCTCCAGTTGTTGGTTCCTAATATTTTATAATTAATAGAGATTCATATCCAACATATATTCCTAATCTTCTTTGAGGACTCATTTTAGTTCGTTATGGTGGAGCAATTGGCACATATACTGCACAACCAAAGGTCCGAATATGGGAGATTTTAGGTTCGTGACCATGAACCAATTGAAATTGGGAGAGTTTATGATAACTTGTTGGGCTGATGCGCACAAGTGTTGCTGCATGCAAAATAGCATATCCCCAGGCAGTAACGGGGAGTTTATATCTTATTAATAATGGTCTAGCAATCAATTGGAGGCGTTTAATCAACGATTTTGCTAAACCGTTTTGGGTATGAACATGAGCTACAGGATGTTCAACCACAATTCCAATTGACATGCAATAGTCATTAAATGCCTTAGAGGTAAATTCAGCAGCATTATCAAGACGTATAGTCTTAATTGCATGATCAGGGAAGTGTGCCCGCAATTTGATCAATTGTGACAATAAGCGTGCAAATGCCAAATTGCGTGAGGACAACAAACACACATGGGACCATTTAGTTGCTGCATCAATTAAAACCATAAAATATTTAAATAGTCCACACGGTAGATGTATAGGTCCACATATATCACCCTGAATTCTTTCCAAAAATGCTGGTGATTCAGAACCAACCTTATCATATGAAGGCCAGATAATTAATTTTCTTTGTGAACAAGCAGCACATGAAAATTCATTAGATTGAAACATCTTTTGTTTTTCAATGGTTGACCAAATGAATTTTCAATAATTCTACTCATCATTATTGATCCGGGAAGGCCCAACCGGTCATGCCAAATTTTTAACTCATTAGTCAGCTTCAGGCTGGTGCCAGCTTCTGGTTGGATATAATAACTTTCAATGACTCGAATATTTGTGTAGTACAATCCAGATGACAATACAGGTAATTTTTCTACGACTTGTTTATTACCTGTAGTAGTAACTTTTGTAATGTAGCAATATTCAGCATCTCTTTCATTCATTGTCTCAATCTGATATCCATTTAAACGGATATCCTTAAAACTCAACAAATTTCTTTGAGACTTTGAAGAGAACAAAGTATTTTTAATAATTATTTTTGTTCCCTTCAGTAGTAGTATTTGAGCTCTTCTGAAGCCTTTAATTATTTTTGTACTACCAGAGATTGTCCTAACATCTGCCTTTTCAAAGTAAAGAAATATTTCCTTTCATTAAATGCGAAATGAGTAGTTGTACTGTCTGCTAGCAGATGTCTGAGTCATTGTTCTTGAAACCATATAGTTGGATATCCATATCTTCATAAAAGAAAATAAAACATGCATAAAAAAATAATACTAAACTGGAATTTATTCAAAATATTAAGGACATAAATGTAAAATACAAAAAAAACTGACAACAGGTTTATTCTTGCTTCATTTTATTGCTTGCTTCTCCTGGATAAGCAAGATAATCATCAATATCTAAAAATGAGTCGGATTAGAAGGCAGCATCTTGGTCATCATCTTGAACAAAATTTTTTTCAACAGCCTTACTTTTTTCTTTCAAAGATGATTGGTAAAGTTCTATCAAGTACTTCACTGTACGACAAGTCCGTGACTAATGACCTGTCATGCCACATCGATAGCAGGCTGTCTCGTGATTTTTCTTATCATGATATTTGGCATCATTCGCATGTTGTCCTTTAGCCTTGCCATCGTTATAAATTTTGCATTCACGGTAATTAAAGCGGTTCCTTCCACATCCACGCCCACGTCCCCCGCCATGACCTTGTCTACGGCCACAACCAGAATTATCATGTACTGCTGCATTCTCTTCTGGGAATGGAGCAGAAGCACTGGGGTGAGACTCATGATTTTTCATCAATAACTCGTTATTTTGTTCGGCCACAAGGAGGTATGAAATTAAATCAGAATATCTTGTGAAACATTTTTCATGATACTGCTTCTGCATGAGCATATTGGATGTATGAAAAGTGGAGAATGTTCTCTCTAGCATATCAACATCAGTAATATTTTCTCCATATAGTTTTAACTAAGAGCTGATTCGAAACACAACTTAATTATATTCATGCACAGATTTAAAATCTTGCAACCTCAGATGCATCCACTCATAACGAGCTTCTGGGAGTATGACCATCTTCAGGTCATCATATCTTTCTTTCAAATTTTTCCAAAGATCTGCAGGATCTTTGATAGTAAGATATTCACTCTTTAAACTTTCATGCAGATGATGACGAAGAAAAATTATGGTTTTTTCCTTATCTTGAGTAGATGCTTCATTTCCTTTTTTAATCGTATCTCCCAGACTATTAGCATCTAAATGCATTTCTGCATCTAGGACCCATGACAGAGAATTTCTTCCGGAAATATCGAGGGCCTCAAATTCAAGTTTTGTAAGGTTTGTCATTATAACAGAAATGAAATAATAATAAAATATTTAAAATAAATATAAAGAGAAGCATAATAATAGTATAAACTATGTGGTTTATATACGTTTACTTGATAAATCTTTCAGCAATATTAATAAGATAATAATATAAGATATGTAATATATACATATGCTTACTCGATAAATCCTTCAGCAATAATACTACTATATATGTATATATAGAAAGCATGAAACTAGTAATAAGAAAAGTTTTAGGAATAAATACCTTATTTGGCTAGAGACTCGTGTTGATAACGTGTTATAAAATTGGGTGATGAAATTCACTCTTGATGGAATAATACAACCTCGATCAAGGTGATAATAGAACCTTGATGGTAGTAATACAACTTTAATGGTAATAATACAACTTTGATAATAATATGAAAAAAAAAAGAGAATAATAAACTTAGATGGAGAGAGATTGATGAAGAGAGGTGTATGGAAATGAGAAGAGAGTGAAGTTTATGGTGGGATATAAGTATAAGAATGTGAGGAATAAAGGGGTATTTATAATTGGAAATAAGAGGATAAAAACAAATAAATATGATTAATTTAAAAGAATAAAATCAAAAGGATGTTAGGTAAAGGAAGATGGTATTAATATTAAGACAAATGAAATTATGGAAGGTAATTAACTAAAGAGATGATTCCAAGTGGAGGTTAGGTGTATGGGTAAAATATTTACCGGGATAAATTCAGACATGGTAAAAACGATTTTTACCAGACGGTAACAATGACATTCATATAAATTATTTATAACAGATTTTTTTTTATGCTTGTTGTGAACACCCAAATTTGACCCATAAAAATTCTATTAAATTAGGCTTTAGACATGCTTGAACCATAAGATTAGCAAGATGAGTTAGTCTTGGGTTGAAGTGTGGATGAAGTTTATTTTTAGTAGAATTCATGCAATATAGTAATTGAGGCCTTTACCTGCTTAGACCCTAGGATTGATAAGATGATTTAATCATAGGATAAAAACATATGATAAGGATTAAATTGCTAAAAATGCATTTTAATTCATTAGCTTGGCCTTGTTTGTTTATTCTTTAAACCCAATTATATTGAGATGATTTATTCTTGGGTTAAAGATAAATATAAGGGTCCAAATTAATGAAATATGGACTTTTTTCAGAGTTGCACTGCCCATTAACACCTTGCTTGCAAACAAATTTAACCCCTAATTTTCGTGAAAAATCAGAGTTAAATCATTCCTTAGTAGTAAGAGTGGTTTTGGTATGATTTTAGCTTAAAATGGGGAATAAATGTGTAATCAATCAATTAGGAGATGATTGAGAGGAGTAATAATCAAGAGAGCAGAGGATTCTGGGCAGTCTAAAGGTTAATTACGCGGTAGGATCAATCAAGGAGAAATTAGGGGAGAATCGAGATCGAAAAAGGAAAGAACGAGTGTAACGCGCAGGCGCAGGCGGTCATTTCGGGTTGACCGCCAGGTCTGGGCAGTCTTCCTTCCATGACCGCCCGGCCTGGCTGTCATCCAAAGGATGATCGCTGGCCATGGCGGTCATATGCATCCAGAACGCGTTTTTTTTCTCCGATTTCGCTCCTAATTTGACTCTACTCAGTTTTGGCCCAGATTTTTGGCCATTACCTTGATCACTAAGCTGGTCCATGCCCCTAAGCTACCCAGAACACTATAAATAGGACCCCCTTCTCACATTTCAAGGGACACACATTTTATTATACACACACACTCTTCATAAGCTTTGGAGCTTGGAGAAACTCTACTTCTCCAAGCTTAAGAAATAGTTCTATAGACAAAACTCTGGTGGAATTTCGTAGGAAATACCAACCATTGAAGGCAGCAAGAGGTAGATCAAGAAGAACTCCAAGATTGAGTTAAGGAGTGGGAGGAAATTATGTGGAAGACACAACCCAAACCAAGGAGCTAGAGGAGGGCTACAAGAGGAAATCCTAATCCCTTTTTGCTTGACCGATTGCTTCTGAGATGTTGATATTTATGACGATGTGACTGTTGTGATGCCATGTCAAGAACTACGTGGGCTTTGAACCCGGTCGTCGGGGTACGTAGGTGGTTTCTAGTGGTGAAACTCAAGCCCAATCTTCTTCTTCTCCCCTTTCTTTTTTAGTTTCAGTTATTATGTGTTTTGTTGTTCACACTTGCACACTTGCACAAGGTATATAAAATCCTTCAATTGCACAAGGTTACGCCCCAACATGGATGGGTGCCTAACACCTTCCCATCCATGACGAATCCCCTGGTCCAGCATCTTTGGTTCGTTATCTAGTTGCCTAAACGGAGTCATGTGAAGGTTTTTTTCCCGAGTTTTGTCCTTTAATAAAACTTTGGTGGCGACGCCAAAGATGTTGGATGACGGTTATGAAGAAGGTGTAAGGAATAGGTGAATAGGCCCAAGTGATTTTGGGTCGGGTATTCACAGTTGGCAACTCCGCTGCGGACTTAGAGGGTTCAAGAAACCTTGTGCAATCATTGGATTTTTGTATGTCTTTTTATGTGTCATCATAAGTGCCTTGCATTCATGATAAATGTTGTGAAGCCCTTACCGTAAGAGGGTCAGGGGATCCAAGTCCGCTACATTTTTTTCCTTAAGCGATAGCGGCTTGTGTGAACCGGTTTCTCGCTGCTCAAGCAATGATAGGGATTAATGGGCCCCGAACCTCATGCGATATCCTTTATCACATGTGAGTAGGCCAAACTATTCCTTAGCGGCAGTCTTTCAGCCCCTAACCAGCTGCATACCTTGAGCATCCCATGCATGATGAATCAATAAGTGTTGCTTGCATTTGAGTGCTTGTTGTTGTGAATTCAAGTAGAAATACATGAGGTTCCCCCTCATTCATTCTTACATGTGTAAACCCAAAAAAGACATAGCTTCTGGGAAGCCGGAGATCCTGACACCGGTCCTCCAAATATTAGGACAACATGAGTGAGGAAAATGGTGCCAAAGTGCCTGAGGAAATTCTGAATCTGCTCAAGGATCCAAATATCATGGAAGCACTCCTAGCCCTGAAGAAAGGGAAGATGGCGTCCCCTGGGAGTAATGGGGGACAAAATTCACAGCCGGATGACGAGCATAATGTGGTGGTAATTCAGGATAATGATTCGGCAACACAAGGGTCCAAGGGAGATGGGGAGAGACTCAGAAGATTGGAGGAGCTATTGAAGACCATGAAGAAGAAAGAGGACGATTGGAATTTAGATCGTTTGTCTTTGTTCCTTGAAGCCTGTTTGCCTGAAAGATTTAAGATGCCAGATATCGAGAAGTTTAATGGAAGGATGTCGCACAACTCACCTGAAGATTTATGTGAGGATGCTACAACCTATGAGGATCGAGCTTGAATTAATGACCCAATTATTCCAAAGAGCTTTATCTGGGGGAGCTTTGAGGTGGTTTATGACCTTGAATGAGAGTAAGATAAGCAAATGGGAGGACCTCTGCAGAGAATTCCTGAAGCAGTACAACTATAATACTGAGGTGGATGTGACTAAAAGGGATTTTGAGGCAACTAAGCAAGAGGCTCAAGAGACGTTTTCCGCATATATCTCGAGATGGCGTAATAAGGCGTCCTTAATGGTGGAAAGAGCCCCCAAAGAAGATCAAGTGCAGATGGTGATCAAGAACCAACAGCCGATTTATTATGACCTCATGGTTGGCAATTATTACACCAATTTTAAAGCGCTCATTGGGGCGGGAACAAAGTTGGAAGATGCCATCAGTTCAGGAAAGATCTGGATTCCTATGGACACCTCTAGAAGGAGTTTCATACCCCAAGGAAAGAAGCACGCCGAAGTAAATCATGTTGTTGTTCAGGCGCCACTACAGGTTGGGTCGAAGCCTAGGGAGTTTACTCCTCTTCCTATGTCTTTAGGAAAATTGTTGCAGAAATGTATGGAAAAGAATTTATTGCAACCTCTGGAACCGAGACCTAGTCTTCCTTTTGGAGGGGACCCTAATAAATTTTGTGGATTCCATCAAGCGGCTGGGCATACCACAGATAACTGTGCCCGACTCCGGCATGAGATCCAAGATTTAATAGAGAGAAATGAAATAATTTTGCCCAAAAGGCCGAATACCAAGTCAAATCCCCTGCCCTTACTCGAAGAGATCGATATGATGGAGGTCGAGTCTGGGCCTGGACTAACATGTTGTGTGCTCGATCTGAGTGAGTACGTAGACTCCGATGAAGAAATTGATGTCATCACTAGATCAGGAAGGGTGGCGAGGAGGGCTCCCCTTTGCCTAGATGAATCGGAAGAAACAACAGATCCTGAAGAAGACATGGTGATAAAACAATTGAAGAAGACTCAGGCTAATATTTCAATTTGGGGTTTGCTAATGTAGTCTCGTCCACATCGAGAAAAGGTGCCCCAAACCTTAGCAAGGTTCATGTTCGCATTGACATCGCACCTGATGCATTGGCCAATATGATAGCTTCAGTAGAAGTTGATAATCAGATATCCTTTTCGGACAAGGACCTTCGCTCGGGTAAGGAAGCCCATATCGATGCCCTATACATAACCGTTCAAGCCAAGCAAAATCAAATACCCTCAGTATTGATAGACAATGGATCCGCCCTGAATGTCTGTCCACTAAAGACTGCAAGCTCCTTAGGATTCGGAGTTGCGGATTTCTTGCCCTCCCGAACTATGGTCAGAGCATATGACAATGCTAGAAGGGAAGTGTTGGGTATGATAAAACTAGAAGTTACCATTGGGCCCTCCCCTGTTTTGGTAGAGTTCCAAGTGCTCGATATCGCATCAAGTTTCAACTTACTTCTCGGAAGACCATGGTTGCACCAAGCCCGAGCTATAGCCTCTACCTTGCATCAGATGTTGCGATTCCCGCATCAAGGAGGAATAGTTACCATTAAGGGAGAAATAGCTGAAAAGAATATCAAACCAATATGCGGGATCGAAGAAGAAATGGAGGTGTCCTTATCCGGCTTTATCTTTGAATCTATCAGTACTATAACGGTGGATAAGCTCACTGTGAGACCTCCTTACTATGACCCGTAGTATCATGGAAAAGATGAAGTATTTTCCAATTATGGGGATATGGAGAAGGCAGCAGGGGGTGCTAGAGGTTCCTCAAATTTCGAGTACTGTGCCTCCTTTTGGTTTGGGATATGTTCCAACTCCGGCGGAGCTAGAAAAGCAAAAGGAGAAAAATCGAGCTAAGGCATTAGCTCGCAAGAACAAACAGGAATGGGACTTTCCCATGACCCCATACTTCAAAACATTGAATGGATATTTTGTGAAGGAAGAAGAGGATTTCCCCTTTCGCGGATTCCCTGAACCTTGGATATGTAGCATCACAAAGACCAGGAAGCCGGGATTTGAGCTATTCTTTGATTATTATCCTGAGGAAGTAAGGGAGAAAGTAGAAGAAAAGAGAAGGAGGATAGACGAGGACGAGGACTTTGGTTGTAGGTATCTCTTTGAGGAAGGTGGGACTGCTTGAAGACTTGTGTGTTGACCCATATAGAGTGCTTAGTTAAGAGTTTATAATAAGCCATTGGGCAAGTTTATATTATGTTATTCTCCATTTTAATAAAAGAGGGCACTCTTTCTTTTATTTCAATGGTGTCTTTTTGCATACATGGTTCATGTAAATACGATGTGTTGAGCAAACTCCCCGTAATCTCTGGAAGCTAATCTAAAGATGGAACATTAATGAGAACAACAATAATCTTGAGAAAGTTTCCAAGTAATCAAAGCCTCAATCAAATAGAAGTCTCTGGCGTTTTTATCAAGCCATCTTAGAGGCCGAAGACCCTATCCGAAGAGATAAGACAATGGACCAGGAAAAGAAAGGGGCTTTTGGGGGCTAGCAAACACAAGAGAACTACGTGAGCCTGATCTCATAAGCTTAATAAAAAAAAAAGAAAAAAAAAGAAAAAAGGTCATGAGTACGTAGGAAGCCCAACAAGGGTTCGGTTTCATTATTATCATTAATGATCCAAAGATTAGCAAAAGATAAAGGGAGTTTGTTCACTCATTTATTTGCATGCATCATAAGTGTAAAAAGATATTTGTTGAAATAAGGTTCAGTTTTTCTTGCGTTGTTTATGGCTCAAGCCGCCGTTGGTCTTCTAGGCGAGATGGCTGGACGACTCGAATTCTGGAGGCATTGATTCTTCCAAGAACGCTTCTCTTGCAAGATGCAAGGATCTCTCAACATCGGCCACATCCCCTTTCAGCCACTCTGAGTATGCCGAGGAGGGATGCATCTCAGAGTGACCGTCAGTACCTTCTCTCAAGGCTAGAGCCCAGCCTCCTTTAATGACTTTTAAGGCAGCAGCCTCCATGGGTCCTATGGTAGGAGGTAGGATAGTTGATGGAACTATTTGATCTATGCCAAATTGTCTTAAGATCCTATTCAGACGATAGTATGTGGAATTCTCTAAACCCGGGAGTGGTACCCAATCTTTGCATAAAGTGCGGATGACTCCCTCTTGCATCCCTAACCACCTGCAATACCACGTGATTTGTGTGCCTGTGAGATCCTTCATATAGATGGCCCAATCCCGAATGGTGTGAAAGAACACGGAATAACCGCGGTGAATGTAATTTGGAGGATTGGCTCGGGGGCGTTCAATTAATGTGAGGTAATCACACAGCCACATCTAAAAAAAATTATGAAGAATCAGCATGACGAAAATGATAGTTAGAAAAGCAAGATTGGAGAATGTATACCTGAAGCAAGAGGGGAGAACCGGACATAGGAGCCAAGGGGTTGTCCGCCAGTTTGTCTAAGTAGTGGAGAGTTTCACCTAAAATCACTGGAGTTAGGCTTTTTTTGTCGAAAAGCTTAGCCACCAAAGCGCCAATTCGGAGAGGACAAACACCTGGAAAGCCTACTAAGAGAAATTCATGCGTCATTACAAGGGCAAGGGCATGATTTCGTTTCTCCTTCCATTCGGCCTCATACTCCCCCGGGTGATGTTCCGGACCGCCAAGAAAATACTGGTCAATGATTTTTGATAAATCCAGACAATTGTTCTGATCTAAAAGAAAGCTAATTTGTCTGTCAGCCAAAGAAAAGAAATTTGCTAACCTCTTTCAGAACGGGTTTGGCGAGGGAAACCATCGAAACTTCGTTTATGAATTTTGCACCCATGAACGTGTTGAACTCATCAACAGAAGGACAAAGCTCCATCATGTCTCGACCAAAGTGGAAAACGCGACGACTCTTGTCCCAGAACTTCGCAGCAGCACGGATCAAGTTCTCTTCCAACGCCACACCACGAAGTTGGAACAATGTAGAGAGTCCCAGCCCCACAAAGCTCAGACGACTTACGCGAGGGACACTTGTCATCCATTGAAGCACCTTGGCATGAAAATTCTCACTCATGGTTGTTCTAGATATGTGTTAAGAGAATTATGATAGATTGTAAGAGTCTTTAGGTACCTTAGATTTTTATTTATAGTGTTTGAAGGATGGAAGAACCCGTGAAAACCCTAAAGCCCAAACCCAAAAACCAAAAAGGAAAAAAAAAAAGAGAGAGGCCCAGGAGCTAAGACCGCCGGCGCGGGCGGTCATGACGAGAAGACCGCCACGTCTGGCGGTCTTCCAGAGAAGACCGCTAAGAGGTGGCGGTCATTCCTCCCTATGACCGCCCGGCCGGCACTATTCATCCGAAGAAAAATTCCGAAAAAATCTGGAAAAATTAAGAGGGAGAGGAAAAGAAGAGAAAAAAAAAAGAGAATATAAAAGAGAGGGGAGGAAAACATGTACATCTAGGGGCATTTTATGATTTTCTGCTTGAATTTGCAATGACATGTGCTATGATATGCCTGCGATGTGTTAGACGTATGCTTTTGGAATGATAAATCTTTTGAAAACCTGGTAAGCCTATTCTTTGAATGATTGTTTTGAGCTAAGGCTCTCTGAGTGGAAGAAGAACCAAGGGATCCATAAACACATTTGACCTAGACTAGTTGAGACCTGAGGTTGCCAGGGTAGATACCCCTAAGATAGAAGTAGAATCGATGAGAGTTGCCAGGGGCAGATACCCCTGAGACAGAAGTAGAGCCGATAAGAGTTGCCAGGGGCAGATACCCAGTGGCGGATCCAGAAATATTGTTCAGTGTAGGCAAAAAAATAATAAACAATCATTCTAAATTCCAATCTAATATATATAAAAGAGAACTTTAAAAAATTGTATTGTTAAAATAGGATTTTTTATGATGTTCATCGCTCGGAAAGTTCTTTCGGTGAAATAAATTAAATATGTCTACTCTTAGTACTAAAGTGATTGGTATAATGATTCCCAATCATTTAGACATATAGAAAAACAAAATAACTTTAAAATCAACCCTCCTATAGGCTACAATACGAAAATAATATTCATAAAAATTTAAAATCTCTATTAATTATGGACATTTAATTTTAGCAACGTGATTTAGTTAGACATAAAAATTAATATCAAATGAGACAATATCACTCATCACCATCGCAATAGTAGTTACTTGTTAGAAACATGATAGGAGAAGGGAATAGGAAAAAAGTTGTCAGGTTAAATAAAATAGACAAAAGGTAATTATGATTGAGTAAAATAGGAAAAAATTTGGAGGCTTTAATTTTTAGTTAAATGCTCTAACTACATTAAATAGGTGTGTAGTCAATTATGGAAGCTTTTATATTTAAGTCAAAAAAAAACCTCCACATTAATTTTTAAAAATCTCGTGTAGGCAATTTATATTTAAGTTAATAAATCTCCACAAATCTCCTCATCAATTTCTTTTTATGAGATCTCAGTGTAGTCACTTGCCTTCAGTGACTACACTGTAGATCCGCCACTGCAGATACCCCTAAGACAGAAGTAGAGCCGACGAGAGTTGCCAGGGGCAGATACCTCTAAGATAGAAGTAGAATCGATGAGAGTTGCGAGGGGCAGATACTCCTAAGACAGAAGTAGAGCCGATAAGAGTTGCCAGGGGCAGATGCCCCTAAGATAGAGTTGATGAAGACGTTGAGGGATAGATATCCCAGGGACGATGTCCCGACGTGGAGGAGCACCGAGATGACGAAGATGAGATAAGCCTCTGGGATAAGATGATTCCCTGTAGCCCTTGGGTCCTGACGGGTCCCAAGACCCCGGGATGAGATGATTCCCGGTAGCCCTTGGGATGAGATGAGTCCCAAGACCCTGATAGATGAGATGATTCTATCACAAACCTCGGGATAAGACGATTCTCGAGGTGGAGCATGTGATGCTCCAGCCTTTGGTTCACAATACTCACATCCATTATCCAAATTTGGTTGTTCCTTTCTTGCGTTGCTTCGTCCTTAGTTTTAAGGACTCACCATCGAGGCGCATCTGTGAACATCCAAATTTGACCCATGAAAATTCTATTAAATTAGGCTTTAGACATGCTTGAACCATAAGATTAGCAAGATGAGTTAGTTTTGGGTTAAAGTGTGGATGAAGTTTATTTTTAGTAGAATTCATGCATTATAGTAATTGAGGCCTTTACGTGCTTAGACCCTAGGATTAATAAGATGATTTAATCATAGGATAAAAACATATGATAAGGATTAAATTGATAAAAATGCATTGTAATTCATTAGCTTGGCCTTGTTTGTTTATTCTTTAAACCTAATTATATTGAGATGATTTATTCTTGGGTTAAAGAAAAATATAAGGGTCCAAATTAATGAAATATGGACTTTTTCCAGAGTTGCACAGCCCATTAACACCTTGCTTGCAGACAAATTTAACCCTAATTTTCGTGAAAAATCAGAGTTAAATCATTCCTTAGTAGTAAGAGTGGTTTTGGTATGATTTTAGCTTAAAATGGGGAATCAATCAATTAGGAGATGATTGAGAGGAGTAATAATCAAGAAAGCAGAGGATTCTGGGCAGTCTAAGGGTTAATTACGCGGTAGGATCAATCAGAGAGAAATTAGGGGAGAATTGAGATCGAAAAAGGAAAGAACGGGTGTAATGCGCAGGCGCGGGCGGTCATTTCGGGTTGACCGCAAGGTCTGGGCGGTCTTCCTTCCATGACCGCCCGGCCTGGCTGTCATCCAAAGGATGATCGCCGGCCATGGCGGTCATATGCACTCAGATCGCGTTTTTTTCTCCGATTTCGCTCCTAATTTGACTCTACTCGGTTTTGGCCCAGATTCTTTGCCATTACCTTGATCATTAAGCTGGTCCACGCCCCTAGGCTACCTAGAACACTATAAATAGGATCCCCCTCTCACATTTCAAGGGACACACATTCTATTACACACACACTCTTTATAAGCTTTGGAGCTTGGAGAAACTCTACTTCTCCAAGCTTAAGAAATAGTTCTATAGGCAAAACTCTGGTGGAATTTCGTGGGTAGTACCAACCATTAAAGGCAGCAAGAGGTAGATCAAGAAGAACTCCAAGATTGAGTTAAGGAGTGGGAGGAAATTGTGTGGAAGACACAACCCAAACCAAGGAGCTAGAGGAGGGCTACAAGAGGTAATCCTAATCCCTTTTTGCTTGACCGATTGCTTCTGAGATGTTGATATTTATGACGATGTGACTGTTGTGATGCCATGTCAAGAACTACGTGGGCTTTGAACCCGGTCGTTGGGGTACGTAGGTGGTTTCTAGTGGTGGAAACTCAAGCCCAATCTTCTTCTTCTCCCCTTTCTTTTTTAGTTTCAGTTATTATGTGTTTTATTGTTCACATTTACACACTTGCACAAGGCATACAAAATCCTTCAATTGCACAAGGTTACGCCCCAACATGGATGGGTGCCTAACACCTCCCCATCCATGACGACGGGTCCAGCATCTTTGGTTCGTTATCTAGTTGCCTAAACGGAGTCATGTGAAGGTTTTTTCCCGAGTTTTGTCCTTTAATAAAACTTAGGTGGCGACTCCAAAGATGTTGGATGACGGTTATGAAGAAGGTATAAGGAATATGTGAATAGGCCCAATTGATTTTGGGTCGGGTATTCACACTTGTGAGTCGTGACTTGAATTCAAAAGGTGAGTAATCTATGCAAAATAGTCTTTTTACACAATGGTGTAAGAACATTGTCCACATAGAGATTTATGCTTTTACGCTCAAAAAAAAAGGGAAGGGGGGTGGGTGTGGATGGATTGGGTACAAAACGTTGTGCTTGAAACACCACAAGCTACGAACCCTCTTGTGGATTCCAAATGGATTTGGAGAATGGTTATTACCTGGTCAAACTGGGAACGAAGGCTTATTCTAACAATGCAGTTTTGTTATTTCCTGGTCAAGATGGCCTTTTATACACAATAGTGTAAGAACATTGTCCATATAGAGAATTATGCTTCTACACTCCAAAAAAAAAAAATATGCTTTAATAGAAGGATGCCAATAAGATCCATTGAAACTCAACAGATATGGGCTTATACTATAGCCATTAGTATTCTTATGGGGATGAAGTCCCATGTTCAAAGTCTTTAAATTTCAATTAATTCATTGTTTCTCCAAGAAATTTTAGTGGGTGCTTCAGCAAGTGTTCCCCCAAAATGATTGTGTCAATTTAGGTGCATCCTATGAGTTTGGTTTTGCCTGAATATCTTGGCTATTTTCTTTGTGTTTGCCAAGAATTAATCAAGATCATCACAGGAAAATTTAGCTTCCAACCCAATAACCAATCCGAGGCATTGAACACGCCTTATTTCCTAGGGAAATCAACAAAATCATTAGCTTCTTGTTCTTGTTTCTTATGCAGAAACATGACGTTATTAAGAAACCACAGACACAACTGCTACTGCAATGGAGTCTGCTTCCACTAACAAGTGCTACATACTACGGTACCCGATGAAAATTTCTTCTTTTTCGTTTTGATACCTTTCCAACCTAATGACAAATTCAGCTCATCAAACACAACCCCATACTTGCTTATTTCTCCATTAAACACCGGTACATCTATCTTTTTTAGGCATAAGCCACAACTCCATTCCAAAAATTGGAGGCCGCGTGTGAAGGCCCTCTCCCCGAGGGACCCACCATATTCAGGTATTGTTACATCACATCCCTCAGCCCACACCTTTTCAAGGTTTAATCCTTTACCATGCTGCAGCACTAGGGATTCGAACTCGGGACGTGATGCTTTTTATCCCCCTCAAGGAGAGCACCTTCACCTTCACACCGCGGATACCATATTTTGAAACCATATTACCTTGCAAACCAAATGCTATTCAATTCTGCTAGCTTCTCCTTTCCAAAGAAATATACAAGAAAACGGTCGGAACCAATGTGGCCTTCATCTCATGCACTTGGATACAATCCCGTGTGCGCCTTAACTAGTTTCTGTAAGGGAACGGCGTAGGGGAACATAAACTATCAAACAGAGATTGCTCGTACATCCGCTGCGCATTGGATAGAACGGACTCATGAGCCACCTGAAAACTGAGAGCCCTAGGTAACCTTCATGCCACTTACAAATTCTATCCTTCACACTCTATCCTTCTCCCTGTTATTGCCTACAGCAATAATTGACGTACCCATTGCAATAAATCTCAGACAAATTCTGATTTCAGGCTTGGACAGATAATTTGTCATCAATACAAAGTTTATGACGAATAAACCTTTTGGACATGTTAGACAGGCTTTCTACGTGAACCATAATCCAGAAAATTTTGGCAGCACATGAACGAGACTCTTAAAAATTTAGTCTGCTAGCAATAGAATTGCCCCAAATCATTGCTTCAACAAAATTGACACATCAAGTTGTAAATGACTTGTCAAAAAAACAACTGAAAAATATAAGCCTACTTGGGATCACTAGCTCATTCAGGAATTTATTGTTGGCGCCAGGAGGAGCCCGATACCCAAGGAGAAAACAGAGGCACAAATGAGATCCACACTTGTGGACTTGGACACCACATGGTAACCCAAACCAAGGCATTGGGTAAATAGGTCCTTTCTACTTATATTTCATTCACTTGGCCTATTTTCAGCCAATGTGGGGCAATTACTCACTCTTGAACAGCCAACATTTATGACAGTATTGAAGGTTGAACAGAGAAAAGACAGGAGAAAGGGCATACCTGGGAAACAGAGGAGCAGCTGAGGAGCAAGCATATGACGAGGAGTTTTCTAAGGGTCAAGGGCATGATCCTCTTGTGGTGGTTGAAACCTCGAATTGTTGTGGTTCACACATGTCATCAAGTGGAGTCTTAAAGAAGCCTCTTCAAGCTTATGGGAGGCAGAACACTGGAGCTTAACTGCCACAAGCTATTCTTCCCTTTATTGTCACATTGGTAAATGAGATTGGGCGTAAAGCGTCTGTAGGTGGCTTTTTAAGTCCTCTATCGAATCCCAGGGCCCTTAAATATTTTGGATGTTCTGACATTGGCAGTGACTTGTTCTTCGCTTACAGAATGACTCTGCCTTTCATCCTTTCTACCTATGTTCAGGATTTTGTTCATGTTGTACGGCCTTTGTAAAACAAACCAGCTGTGGCCTTTGGAGTGTTCTAGAAGCTTCAATGCTCTAGTACTTGCACTTTTTAATCTAATCCTCAGGTGTTTTCTTCCTTCTTTACCAAACTTGTTTCCTTCATCCAACTTTAGTTTTTTGGTTACCATTATTCTCACCATCAATGTAAGTGTTTGGTTTGGTCCATCCAGTGTATGGAGGAGAACGGGAGATAAGGAACAGCAATGTTTATGGACACAAGAAATTAGAAAAAGTAAGTGTTTGGTTTGGTCCATCCAGTGTATGGAGGAGAACGGGAGATAAGGAACAGCAATGTTTATGGACACAAGAAATTAGAAAAAGTAAAAGACAGACAACACAATAAGACTGAAGGCCTCTGCAGAAAGAAAATAAGATCAGCTTTACTCGACCTAGGCAGTATATGCTTAAAAAAAGACTGAATGGGCAATGAATTGCAAACAAAAATGCATTTCCAACATTTAACTACAAAACGGTTTAGTAAATGAATTCTGAAACAAAAACTAGATGGCTCCTGCAATAATGTTGCATATTTTTTCAACTATAAAGGAAAGAAAAGGGTCAGCAAGTTACAGGATTAGCAGGACTTCCTAACTCCTTCAGTTCATAAGCTTGACGATCAACACCAGCACCAGGATGCCAATTAGTTTAGTCTGGAAAAACCAAGCAACAACACAGCACCGATTGATAATGCAGTCCAGTTCAATCTAGTGCGGTCCAAACCCAGCAGTTTACTGACAGTCTGTGTTCCAGATGCACTATAAGCATTGGGGTTTGCTTGTTTTCCTGCAGATCAGAAAGGAAGAGGAAAAGATCTATCTGGTAGTTAGCCAGTAAACAAAATAACAATATGGTTTGGTGCTTCCAAGTCATAGTATTTGAAATATATTCCAAAAAAGTTTGTTAATAATGACAATATAAAAGAATGACTAAAGAAGAATGGCACGCAACACCATACACTCAGTGGTTCTCATATAATCCCAGGGCAGATGGTAGTAATTGCGGCAAAATTGAACAGAAAAGTCCATTATATGCTGTCTCTTACCAAATATAGATTGTGCTTGATATCCTCTACCAGCTGGGAGTGCTCTTGATGGCCTGCTCTCCAATTCTTGTAATAAACGCTCCAAATAAGCTGTTCTCTGCAGAACCGAAAGATTAACACCGAAAGCAACCAGTAAAATCACAAATTTCCTACCATGTGCTTAATACTAAGCCGTAAAGTCCAATGCATTAAATTTTATACGCCTAAATAATTTTTGAAAAAAAGAAAAGAAAAGAAGAGTTAATATAGACAATTTTTAGGCCTCTGTTTTTTCATATTGACTAGGCCTTTGACGTGCCATGCACTTTCAGCCGCATTTTTTTCTTGCGGAATACTAAATGAAGCACTAGTTCATTTATAAATGGAAGTGAAGTGCAGTAATACGTGAATTTTATACCTTCTCAAGCTTGCCAACTTTAAATTGCAATGCATCTTCTCTCTTTTGCCATGCAGACTCTTTCTTGCACCACCCGGATTCTTTTTCACACCAATCAGCAGCCTGCAAGCATAAGTGCAAAAGTAAACACACAATTTCCTACTAAATACAAACCATATTCCCCTATTGTCCCCTGCATTGCCCTGTGGATAATTTTATACCCTGAACTCAAGATGTCTGCATTTAGCCTCAAGAAATTGAAGTCTCTGCAAAATTACATATAATAGAGAAGAAGAAAATAATCACAGTATTAGCAAAAATGGAAATTAAAAAGCATAGTTATAATCAAGTCCTGTTTCCTAATCATTATTAAACAACAAGAAACCGAAACCTAGAATGTTTAATTTAACTATTTGGAATCACCTCCTGCAGATCATTAATAACCACAGGGACCGGATACAATTTCCTCACGCCCTTCAATGTGCATTTCCGGTTACATTGGGGACACTGAAACCGCAAAACAAAAAGGAGAAACAAATTAGATCAATAACTTCATCATCTATAAGATCAATGATAATTAAAACCAAAGCGAAAATAATTACCCTGGCCAATCTTCCTCTCTGTCGTATCCAGCGGCGAATGCAAGAGGATCCAAACACGTGACCACAAGGCAGGCAACTAAGAGAAAACGTAATTAAACAACATTGAAACGATAAAAAAACCGAAAAAAGAAAAAACACGAAACGGAAACCCGAGGCCGTTACGACTGAGGATGAAGTTAGTTAGTTACCAGCTGTGATGATCGCCGCCGTGATCGGTAGTCCATGCTTCCATGCATATAGAGCAGAAGAGGCCGTCGATTTCGGTGCGGTTACAGTGGCTGCCTGAGAAACCGGCATCGCCGCCTTCCGCTGCTCTCCGCCGCTTAGCTCTCGGCTCGGAGCAGGAGCTGGTGTAGGAGTAGGCTTCCGGCTCCGGCATAGAGATGCGTTTTTGCTTGGGATTTAGGGAAGTGGAAGTAGAATCTGAGATCGTGAGAGAACTGAACCAGAAAGGGAGAGAGAGAGGATTAACGGAAAGGAATCGAAGAGAAATGAGACAAAGAAGCGAAGGTATAATAAGAGAGAATAGAAGTAGAGGGAGGAGGAGATCTTTTCCAGGAGGACATATATATGTAACCGTAATAGCGTTAGTGTGTGTGATGTGATCAGAGCTGAATTTATAGAGTTCATACTCCCGCCTCTCGGTTTTATCTCTTTTTTTTTTTTAATTCTTTCTCTAGCTGGTTTACAATGTTTAAATTTTCACTTTTGTTAGTTATACTCTCATATGACGTTACGTTTTTACTTTTTCCACACACAATTTTGAAGCAGCGAACAAACAGCAATAGCATCAAAATGAGAGAAAATCAGAAACAAAAATTTGCATCTTTTCTTGGCGGGGGAGGCCAGATTTTAGTTACTATTGTGACAAATAATGAGAATATCTGCAACCCCATAATTAAAAATTAAACTTTTACTTTTTACCCTTGGCGGTGTTTTTTTTTTTTTTTTGTCATTTTCCTTATATCTTGGCATTTTCAGGATCCCTTTTATTCTCTTCCCCTTCCTATTTAGTTCTGTTTTCTTCTTTGACTTTCTGGCAATTTATTACTTCAATCATCTTTAAGATAAAGACGTAGAAAGGAAATTGCTGTCCAAACAGATACCTGTATATAATAAAGAGCTGAACCTCTAATCTTAGTTTTCCAGATTAAAATTATGGGTGGTTCGTTTTTTTTATATATTTGAAGAATATCCCAGTCGACTACCGGACTGATCTCTGCCTGTGGCTCGATGCATCACCCTTATGAGGTGAGACCACTACCAATAACACAATTTCCATACACCCACTTCTACTAGGACTCGTAACCTAGACCTTGGAGTTTAAGGGGATGCAGTACGCATTATCACTGCAACCAATGCTAATTAGTTTTTTAAAACATGTTATTTGTTACACTAGTACAAAACTTTAGCTTGGAATTAATCTTTTTTCTTGCATGGTTAACGAGTAAGTAATATCACCAAATCATTTTGTGCACATTTCAAAATCAATAATAACCAGAAAAAAAAAAATGAATACAATTATACAAAAAAAAATTGTTTCCACAGGACCACAACAATGTCACTCTACACAGACAAGATTCACGTAGTAAAAGCTCTGCTGACACTCAACGGCAAGAATTTTGGAGATGAAGACTTCGCCACACCCCATCTTGCTTCAGCAAAGGAATATTGCCACCCGTCTTTTTTTTCTTATTGGCTGTAACTTCAACTCTTCAAGGATAACTTTCTGTACTATAAAGCAAACATATCATTTGCGTTCGTTCGCGACTCACAAGAAAGCTTCCTCAGTCGAACGACGTTCAGTTATGGAAAACAAAATTATTCATTAGAAGAGAAGGGATTATAATTCAAGGAAATGGGAGAGGAATCTATGAGGCTGCACATTCTTTTTAAGAATGAACCCAGGTCATCATACACAAGTCTTTGTCTTGATCCCTAACGGGAAACCTCATCATTGCTAACCAGTGGTCATAGTTCAGTTCAGTTTGGATGCATACCTCTTGTTTCATGCTCTAATATTGTTGACTACGTTTACCTATCATTGTTGACTATCTTTTAGCGTAAGTTGGGTACCTTGACAAACATGCAAAATCGAGTCTTGAATCTTGATTGCCGAGTGATAGTAGTTGAAAGAAACGTAATGGTTAGTTTCTGACTAAGATGGATATTAGGTATTATGGTCACAACCAGGTAGAAATTGCTACTTGTACAAAATACATAAGTGTCCAACTGCCCGTCTTAGACTTCAAACAAGGCCTCACTGGAAGTGAAACACATGCATACCATATCTCTCTGTAGCGCTTGCATCAGGATGTAGACCAAACATCTTCAAATAGTACCCTTTCTTTTCACTTGTGCAACATAAAGCCTGTGGTAGACCGCACAGATACACAAGGCAAATCCAGGTCCCAGGCATAGTTGTACTGATGGATTTGCACAAATTCAACCAGTTCTTCATACTCATAGAAGCTAAAGTATTGAACTGCTAGGGAACTGTAATAATTAACCACCGCAAAATTTTCTTTACTCAAAGAGCAAACAACAACAAAAAAACTATAGCATACAACCTCGGGAATCAAAATTTCCTCAAACGTTAATCATACAACTTTTTGGCTGACTGAGTTCTCACTACTTTGCCATCACTCTTCAGTACTTTCTCAGCAGTCTTCTCACTGTTGGATATAGCTTTAGCTACAGCTTTCATCTTCCGTACATTCTTTGATCTCTTCATCGGTCTTCCTTTCACCTTTCTGTTTTAAAAGAGGTATCTAACGATCAGATGAAAATACCAATTCACGAGAAGAATTATCACAACAAGAAGATGCTTATCATATAACGTATAGATAACTAATTCACTCTAAGCAATAAAGTGCCAGAAAACATTTGACAGACAGTTCTCAAGGAGGTATCAGTTTGCAATACACACTCCACACTAACATCCAATCCCTCAAATGAGGATGCACAATAAGCACAGGCAGGTAGACTTAAATCCTCTCAATTGAATGGCTCGAACTTCGAATTCAGTCCAAACATGTAATCAAGTCATCATACTGTAGGAAAGGTCCTGCATGAATATATTATATATTCTTTGCTAAAACAAATTCCATTCTAGTGACCAATGAGTCTTAGCTTGGACGGCAGAAGCGATTTTCCCCTACTAGCCTAATCCATTCCCCACGTTTGTATGCAAGTCTGGTTTAAGACACCAACTGCAAGATAAGAGGAACATCCTTAGCTGATTCAATCAGCCACTACTACCTCCACCTCCAAGCATGTTATGTGGGTAGGAATCACCAATTTTACCAAAACGTAGTTGACTCACCCTACCAAAATTCTTAAGTTCATTAGAAACCGAAAGAAACCCAAAAGTTTAAAATCACATCAAAAGATTACCAATATACCAATATGCACAAATAACAAACAGAAAACATATATATATATATATATAAATAAAAAAAACAGCCTAATGGATTGAAACTAGAGCAAGAAGTACTACCAAAGTATAATAAACAAAACCCACCTGGTGGTATTAATAGCGGGCGATTGCTTTTGAGCAGCTCCAGACTCTGAGATGTCCATTGCTGCATCACGTACAATTTTGTTCAATTCTCGGAACTCAAACAGAATTATCAATTGAAATAATTTGGGGGAAAAAAAAAGCAGCTAAAAAGCCGTACACAGAAAAATCAGAAAGCGAAGGAAGACATGGAGCTTTTTCTTTTTCCAAAGAGAAGTAATCGTACAGAATAGGTAACTAACCTTGAGGGAGATCGGAAACAGTGTGTTCAGCTACGTCCATGGGAGCGGCGCCATGTTTCTTCTTTTTGTTCTTGTTCCTGTTCTTAGCCATGGCTAACGAACTAGGCAAAGAGCAAAGAGTAAACGAGGGAGAGGGCTGCCAAAACGCACGAACCCTAGTTCTTATAGGTGCCTCATTGTTATGGGCCGAGCCTGGCCCTTACTTTATGTCTTGTCTTATCAAAAAAAAAAAAAAATATGCCTGGCCCTTTACTTTTAAAACACAGTTCTTTTGTGAGAACCATACCGTAGAAACATGTTATTTCAGGAACAATTATTATGGAGAAAGAAAACATGTCATAGATTCCTGGTTTTTGTTTATCTTCCTTCTTTTTATAAATAAAAAATCAAAAGGTCCAATTTGTAGCCTAGTGATGATTAAGATTATTTTTTTTATTTAGGCTAATTATGTCCTTACTTGTTTTTAGTCATTTATTTGTCTTTTATTTTATGCGAGATTCATTTGTCTTGATGATTCCAAAACATGATTACTTGCATTGCTACTCTATCCTCCAAGGTTGCATTTGGAATATAGGTATGATAAGTCTTGGATAAGTTCACAATCAAGGATTAGACTTGTACTTAGAATATCCTCCCAAATAATAGAAAAACTCGAAGTCTAATTCAGATAGGCAAGTAAAGAAAAAGTTACTAGTGAGTAGTGAGCATGCCACAACATGCCAACTGCCACCATTGTGCATGCTGAGCATAATAAGTTTTTGCTCTAATAGCATTCTACTTTTTTGTTCCAATTATATCCTTATTTGATGTTAATTCCATTCAATTTCTTTCTTTTTTGGTCAAAGTAAAGACTGTTCTTTCTAATTACTCCCTCTGTCCCTTTTTAATTGACGCTTTAGCAATTTAATTTTGTCCCAAAAATATTGACGTTTTAGGATATTCTGTGAATAGTAAATGGAAATTTCTCCACTTTACCCTTTATCCTAATCACATATTACTCTTGAAAGTACTCCCTCTACCCCATTTCTTTTCTTTCTTTTCTTTTCTTCCCCTCTCCCCTGTGTGCCGCCACCACCACCGAGACCATCACCTGACACCACCAACCACCACAATCGAACCAAAATTTTTTTTTGGTTCCATTCACAATCGAACCAAAAGTTTCAATTTGTTAAAAATCCGTTACAAAATCCTAAAAAAGCATATTCCACATGTAAATCCTTTTTATTTAAATCATGTAAATCCTTTTTATTTAAATCTTATTATTAAATCCTAAATTGTATTTTTAGGTTTTTTATAGGTACATATAAATCAAAACATAGGATTTTATAATGCCATATGATTAGTGAATTTTAGATTCGGTAGGGGAACATACAAAGAAAAATTGAAAACACTTGATATATTCGAGAATAGAGAACTACACTCCTAATCAGCCCTCCTAGGCTTCTTCATCTTCAGCTCCCCCTTCAGGCGGTTGTTCTCTCGGGCCAGATCATTGCTCTCGGTGGCCGCTGCAACCCAGCTGTCACGGAGCCTCTGATAGGCCTCCTCCCACCGATCTAGCAGCTGATCTCGGTTCCGGATCATCTCAACCAGCCGCTCATTTTGTTCCACAAGTTTCCGGCATATCGCTTCCATGGCCTTGCCGTGCTCGGCCTCAATCCTAATATTCTCACACAGGCCATGAATGGTTGCTTCCATGTCGTCAGCCATAACTTGCTATGTGAAATATGCAGAGAATGATCGGTTATATGTTCCTAGTGATTATGTGTGGCTAGTGTGGTTATGTGAGTTTTTATGGGAGTGGCTAACGGGTGAATATCACATCTCTCATGAAGCAATAATTCAATCAGGGCAAAATTTTCAAAAAGCAAATCCTAGAAGATCGAAAACGGTTTGGATTTTTGTGAAAAGTAATAGAGCAATAATGTAGGCAGTGGAAAAGATTTCAAAAAAAGAAAGTCTTGAGGAGTGTAAACAATTTGGAGTTTTGTGGAGAGAGGTCTGCTTTACCGTTTATCAAAAAAATATTTTGGATTTTTCCTGGAAAAGGGCTAGGGTCTAGCCCGAAAAACGTATAAAGTAACGAAGCAAACATATAAAGTGATGAAGCAATAATTCATTCCATGGCAAAATTTTCAAAAAGCAAATCCTAGAAGATCGACGCAATAAATGAGGCAACGACAAAATTTACAAAACCAGCACCTTGAAGAAGGAAAACGATTTTCAAAAAGCAAAACAATGGAAAGCAAAAACCACAACGATCCCATCCGTCTAGCCTCAACGGTCACGAATGCATGTGATAAAAGATGCAGAAAAAATATAGAAAACCATAGAAAGAAAGGACAAGGTAGCCAGAGCGAAAGAAAATCATAAGATGGAAAAAGGCTGAAAAACTCTGGCATGGTAGTCCGAAAAACGTATAAAGTAGCATAACAATAAATAAAAGCAACGACAAATTTTCAAAAAGCAAATCTTGAAGATCGAAAACAGTAAACACGCTCCCCATAAGAGTATAAAAGACGGAGCGGTGAGGTGTAAATTATCAAAAGCATTTAAAAGCAACAAAACATTCAGGCAACCAAAAACCACAAAACTCTGAAAAACCAAACACCCACACGTCCTAGCACAACATGCCTGCTCCCTCATCAGTCTTTCTTCTGACGGAGACCCAGTGGCAACCTCAGGACGATCACGGTCTCATCCCACTCCGGTTCCCTCAAGCAAACCGGTTCGAGCTTCCAGGCCAGAACAACGCAGGCGGCATGTGGTTCTCGTGGAGCGACACCATCCAAGTCAACATCAACAACGACCCCACTAGCTTCCGTGTCAACGTCGTTCCAAGGCGTTAAATATATTTTTATTTTTATAAAAATATCAATGTAATATTTCCCTTTGTAATCAAAATATTAGTATTAATAATATTTATATTTATCCCCAAAGAATATGACAAAGACCGTATGGGATTATAATGGAGGTAAATTTTGGGCAAAAAAATTCATATTTTGGGGGATGAAAAATTGTGGCGCTAAATATCAAAATCAAACATTGTACAAAATTTTGGCGCATCAAAATTCAAGTTTTTTAAGAGGAGATAGATCGTGTTATTTGGCACCTGTGAAATAATAAAGTCATAGCTGATAATGACTCTTTGGTTAATATTTTTATCTTTTCCTAAATAAGGGTAATTTAGTCTTTGTTTAACACAAGATTCTTAAAATTTAAAATATTAACTACAATCCTTAATATGTGTGCTTATTCCTTAAACGACAATTACAAAGGGACAGAGGGAGTAATTAATTCCATGGAGGCACACTAACTTGGGTTTGCCAACGTAACTACGTGGATGCATATGGATCAATGTTTAAAACCAATCCATTTCTATCGAGGGAAAAGGAAAAGCAACAATATAATTGACAGCAATCATAGTTGGGATGGGATGACAAAGAAAAAGTCCCAGCCCAATGGCCCAAACAACTGGGAGATCCTCACACAAACTAAACTAGTAAAATCTCTTTTAAGAAGGAATTTGAGAAGCCTGAACGTTAAGTTAGGCACCTACCTTTGGATCGTTCGATCTGCAATCTTCACCTTTTAAGACATTCTGCAAGTTAGCAGTAGTTCATCGATCTTCGTCACAATCATATGAAATGATTATAGGGTATCATAGCACATGCTCCAAAAAGAAGAGGCATCCACCTTCATTTGCACATGCCATGGCTCAAGTGCTTCTGCTTTTCCTCAATCTCTCTCTTTATGTGAAAATTCATTGGCAAGGAAGGAATGCATACGGCCCAATGAGAAGAGGATGATATCTGAATATCCTTAAGTTCAGCAGGTTTTTGTTTCCCATGAAAATTCTTTTTATTTTTTTCCACGACGACCTCAAGAAAAGCTTTTTCTTGATTAATTACCAGGTTTTTCTATTTTCATTTCCAGACTGGTTAATTACTTCTGTGGGCAGTACTTATGGCATCAAGTCCTAAAAAATCTTGTATTGTCATGTAATCCATCCCTATCTCTCCTAAAAACGTTCATCTCCACATAAACTCTTTAGCCAAATTAAGTGTTGCATCCCGTTATAATTCAACCTTAGGGATCTCTTATTTTACCCCCTAATTTAAATTTTGCCAAGGACTACAAAACTTAGATAGCACTTGAACTCGTTGTTCATTCTCCAATTCAGTCTTATATGGCTAGGTTGTAAAATAACATTACTTATAACTAAAACGATATATACTAACTTCTGTGGCTAAACCAAAAGGTAACATCACTTAAGGTATGCAAATCCAGATAAGTTGTTGCTGTGCTTCTGCTCTTGCTTCCTTTTGCTTATAAATTATAATTGTCTCCAGGCACAGCTTCCAGTGGAGTTAATTCTTTTATTCATATTCGAAAGCATTCAATCTGAGTCAATCATGCGTTTTCTTGAGTTTTTTTTTTTTTTTGATCACCCATACCGCCATACGTTTTCTTGAGCTAAGTCGGTTAAAATGGGGCAGCTAAAATAAAAAGAATTGTCCACGAGTGACAAGTAGTCCACACTCATTATGCTCGGTCAAATTAAGTCAACTTGATGGATAAGACTTGTCAATATTAAAGGCAATAATGACTAAATTCCAGAGGAATTTCCTTTTGTGATGACCTGCAGACTCCTCCTCCTTGTGCATGGATTGACATGGCAACAAAATGGGGGACCAACCTCGCGAAACCATCGAGCTAAAAGTTGCTAATCGACTAGATTCTAATATATTGCCTATAACAACTATCTCACATCAACCATTATCGACACTGACCCCTTTTAGAGGTGTGCAAAAGCTGATTTATCCTAGTGGATTGCAAATTAATGTTTTTTTTCTTTTGGAACTTGGCAAGTTAATGTTGAGATAGGTCAGTCATTAAATCAAGAAAATCAATTTGGACCATTGAAAATGTTGAAAGTAACATTGGAGCGAGGTTAATGAAACGCAACTCTGCATGCCCCACACAGGGCACAGCCACTCAGGCCGAGCGGTGACTAATGAGCAAAAAATGTCCACAAAATTAAGAAGCTAATTTCTTTGAAAATTTTGTCTTTAAGGTGGTATTTGGTATTAGGAGGCTGAAAAGTTTTCCACAAGACTAAAATAAAATATAATTTCAAAGTTTAAATTCTTTTATGAGATCCTCGTAAACTATGTATTCAATAATTAATCACCTAAAATAATTTCAAAGGATCTCATAAAAAATATAATTTGAAAGGAGACTAATTTTTCAAAAGACTGGAATAAATAATTTTAATGGCAATTTCCTAAACTCTTTGAAAATTATTTCGAACTCATTTTAAAGGTATATATATATGTCAATTCAAATTGAATTTTCTTATCAGAAGATTGTTCTAAAATAAATTTTGAACGTCAAAGTATTCATATCATTACTGCAGCACCAGTAACCTTAACTTCTTTTTCTAAAAAAAATAAATAAATAAATTAACAGTACCTTACTGACAGTCTTGATTTATTTTTTTTTCATCAATTACTGACAGTCTTGATCAATATTAATGTTCAGTAACATACCTTAACTGGTGGATGGCAGCATAGAGTAACATTGTTCATTGCATAAACTTGCTAATCAGCAACTATTTTTTTTTCATTTGCAATTGCCTGTTGTTCATTCTATTTAGTATTTACTCAACTCAACTAACTTTTTTTTTTCTTTCCAAGTGCCTCTGCCTATTGATTGTATCATATCACCGCTAGTTAATTGCCCATAAAGACACGTATTTCACCTCAAAAAAAAAAAAAAGGACACATATGTCTAATCAGTCTTAGCAAGTTGTAAAATTGTGAAAAGCATATACATAAGAAGAACAATTGAGTAGATGCCAATCTAGCATGACCATGACAGTTTTAGTTTTTTTACTCAAAAAAAACATTATTCTTTGTGTTCTACTTAATTTTCTTAAATCATTAGAATATTAAAAAAAATTAGTAGTTGTTGGTAATGGAAAACGTGGCCAACAAAGCAAGCAACGGCAACACCATTTGTGAAGTAGTGATATCTCTTTTGGTGTTTATCTAAGAGGTTGTGAGTTCATTCTTAATAGTAGAATTGTAGGTGGTTTGTTGGTAAGATGGAGTTTGGATAGTTGTTAGAATTTCGATGTACCAAAAAAAACCAAAGCAAGCAACGACTCTCGGAACTTAGACATTCTCACAAAATATATAAAAATATATCAGCATTGTTTTTTGACTGAAAAAATATGTGTATATTTTTTTTGGTAGACAGTGGTGGCTCAAGGCCTGTTATTAGAAAATCATGTTACTGGAACAATTTGTGGGCGAGCCACTGCAGCAGTATCAGCATACAATAGTGACAAACATTCAACTAGAGAAGCATCTAGACAATGAATGCCAATAGTATAAGAGAGACCTAACCCCGCTAAGAAATCCGCCACCATTTTCGCCTCGCGATAAACATGACGAAGGACAACATCCCAATCTCGGTTAAGCCATTGTTGAATAGCAGTGATGAAAAGTAGCATAGTTCGTAGAGTGAGAAGTCCTACCCAGCACCATATCCACCATGACCTTGGAGTCAGACTCGACTTCAAGCTTCCGACAGCCTAACGACCAAGCAATGGACAATCCATCCAACAACCCCCAGAGCTCTGCCAAAATAGTAGAACCAACCCTAATATGGTGAGTAAAACCCGTCACCCAAGTGCCATTGATGTCCCCACCACACGAGATCTGCGACGAGCTTGTCAAGCATGCGCCATCAACATTCAATTTCCACCAGCCCTGGCAGGAGCCTTCCCGCTAATGAGCAACTCATGGCGACTACAAAAAGAACCCAGTGCAGTCTCCTGCATGCGAAAGCTACGGAAAAACTCTGAAACTTGCTGCAAAATAAAAATGCGCTTAGCGGGAGACAACCCATCCTCCTGATCAAAGATAAGCGAATTACGCCACTTCCACACCCACCAAGCTGTAGTAGCAAACATGATACTCCATTGGAACCCCAACGACTGCCCTCTCCGGCCATCAAGATTCCAGTCAAGCCATAGGTGTAATGGGAGTGCAAAAAATTCCTGCACTAAATTGGAAGGAAGGAATTCACGCCAGAATTGAGCCACTAGGAAACAATCTCGTAACGCATGGAGAGCAGTCTCCGAATAAAGATGACAACGTGGGCAATTATCATCCAGTGCAATATGTCGCCTAACCCGTTGCATGTTCGTCATGATGCCTTCCTTTGCCACAGTCTATAAAAAAGTGCAAATGCGGTAGGGAACCTTGAGTTTCCATAAGCGCTGCCAAATGGGTGTAGACACGCCCGACGGGCTCAAGAATTAAAAAGCACTGAGAGCCGTGTAAAGACTAGAAGGGTCGTGTGCCCAGGCTACAGTATCCTGCCCACAAGCAGGAGAAGGAGGAACCATGCTCGCAACTTTGAGGACAACATCTGGCGGAAGGTAACCTTCAATCAACCATTGGCCTTGCTCAGTGACAAAGTGAAGAACCGAAAGCTCCAACCAGTAGCTCAGAAGTGGAGCACTGGCTAAAGTAGAGAGTAAAGGCAAACCAAAAACCCATGCATCCGACCAGAAACGAACCGATGATCCATCCCCCAGTATCCATAACATGCCCTTCTTAACCAAGTCCCAAACATTAACAATCCCTCTCCAAATATGGGACATTTGAGCCCTCCTTTCCACCGTTGGAATCAGACCCGCCCCAGCACCATACTTGGCTTGCAATATTCGGACCCACAAGGCATGTGGCTTTGAAATTAACGACCAAGCCAGCTTCATAATCAAAGCTTCATTAGCCAACTTCACAAAAAAAATTGATAAACCTAGACAGATTAGGAAAATGATTTGATCTTTCGGGGGCTGAACCCCACGCTATTGTTTCCTTCTTTCCGGAACAACTTGCTTTGGTTGAAGGCCCAACGCATTTCCCTCAAGCCCAAGCGCTCTTGCTCCATTGGTGGCAGAAAATTAGTATAATAAGAGTATTTATTTTTTTGTCAGAATCTATACATATATATAAAACCCAATAACTAGGGTTTTCGCCATTTGTCGCGATTCCCATCAAATAGCACCAAATTTGTAAGTTTCCCTAGGCTATATGACATTCATATAGAAGCAAAAAGATGCAGCGGAAGACAAGGGAAACAACCAAGAACACATGTGAAGCTAGTAAACCGTATAACAATTTTTGCGTACCTGTAAGATTAGGGTCTTTCACCTAATAGTTGTGTAGAATCAGTGAGAGCAAGAAAAATACTTGCTCCTCTACGGTATCCACACGAATCGTGATGGCTTGGAATCGTCCCACGAAGCAAGCCTCGAGCTCCCCGGACTGAAGTGCTAGCAACAAAACCCGGGGCTGTGTGTAAGGTGTGTTTTGGCTCTTCCTTTCTTTCTCAAAGAAGAAGAGATGGTGGTGTATGTGTGTGGACTGAAAGACAAGCACAAGTCAGGAGAGGGGAGCAGCAAAAAAGTTTTGCCAAAGACCAGCAAGGAGGTGAATGATCTGATCATTCAAAACCAAGTGGAGACACAAGATAGTGCAAGTAATGGCCTACCACCTTTGGCCCATCACCCACTAAATGATGTCTTAGACAAGATAATGTGCTCCCATCATTCTTTCCAGTACAACACACACAACATTCCACTCATGTTTAATCAATAATTATTGATCCAAAACCGACCCTGGTCCAACCATGGTCCAACCACGGTCCAACCACACCCGGTCCAACCATGGTCCAACCACGGTTCGACCATCTGCTCGAATCATCGGTTCTATGTGTGTGACCATGTAGGCACTTGTAACGTCCGGCAATGATTGTAAAATCTCATTTTACAATCATAAACAAAGAGCGGCGTCTAGCAACACATCATTGCTACCCGAACGACAAGATCAGAACTGATTCACTATGCCTCGGAATATGTCATCTTCCCTTCGTCCCATTATCAAGATTAGACCGAGACATGGAAACGTCAATCTCGTATATGTCTAATCTCGGTTTCTTGATCCTCGAGTTAACTGTATAAAACGGATACCCGTGATATCATCATATCACCCTATCCGAGCATGGCCATGCATTTAACAGTTCAACTCTATCATGAAACCTACTCGATAATATACCCGTTGTATAGGTCGGACGAATCCCCTCTTGATCAATCAAAACCCACTACATACTAGGCATATACCCAATGATTACCCTTATGTCCACCTAGTTACGGATGACTAGGAATAATACCAAAGTACATGATTCATATGTTGGATACCTTGATGATCTCAGGTCGGAGGACAATACATCTATAAGAAACGCTATCGACATACATATAACGTTCCATGTAGCATTCTTATGTGGGTCGGTCCGGTCAACAAGATCCCCATCTTGTACCCGTATGTAGAATTCGTAACTCATACAATCCTCATCATACGCTAGTCTTATTTTATTATTACAACCCAACCATAATAATAAACGACTAGGGACTTATATACATATCAAATACATATACACTAGGGTTATATATATGTGCAAGCGATTATCTCATAATCATATATATAGGCATAACCTCAAATATGTATACATGAATACAATCATCCATAGATTGGCTTTTGGGCATATTACTAACAATCTCCCACTTGCACTAAAGCCAATCATACATGTATCTAATACCTATGGATGCGCAATGACCATCATGCTTCTGCTGCGTGAGGGGCTTAGTCAACGGGTCTGCTACATTGTTCTCAGTAGGAACTCTGCACAGCCTGACATCGCCTCTATCTATGATCTCTCGAATCAGATGATAGCGTCGGAGAATGTGTTTGGATCTCTGGTGGTATCTAGGCTCTTGAGCTTGTGCGATTGTTCCATTGTTGTCACAATAGAGCTCAATCGGACTCTCAATACTAGGAACCACCCCAAGTTCAGTTACGAACTTCTTGATCCAAACAGCCTCTTTCGCCGCATCTGAGGCAGCAATGTACTCTGCCTCGGTTGTAGAATCTGCAACTGTCTCTTGCTTAGAACTCTTCCAGCTTACAGCACCACCTCCAAGACAAAACACATATCCAGACTGCGATCTGAAATCATCCCTATCGGTTTGGAAGCTAGCATCGGTGTAACCCTTTACAACGAGCTCATCAACGCTTTCGTAAACCAGGAATGCATCCTTAGTCCTTCTCAAGTACTTAAGGATATTCTTAACCGCCATCCAGTGATTCTCACCGGGATCAGATTGGTACCTGCTCGTGACACTCAGAGCATATGCGACATCCGGTCTAGTACATAACATGGCGTACATGATAGATCCTATTGCCGAAGCATAAGGAATCTCACTCATTCTCTTTCTCTCATCAGATGTACTAGGACATTGACTCTTTGAGAGAGAGACGCCATGTGACATGGGTAAGAATCCCTTCTTGGAATCCTCCATTCTAAACCTCTTTAGAACCTTGTCAATATACGTACTCTGACTTAGCCCGAGAAGCCTTTTGGATCTATCCCCATAGATCTTTATGCCCAACACATAGGCAGCTTCTCCTAAGTCCTTCATTGAGAAATTCTTTCCTAACCAAGCCTTAACAGACTGTAGTGTCGGAATATCATTCCCAATGAGCAGAATGTCGTCAATATATAATAACAAGAAAACTACTGTGCTCCCACTAACCTTCTTGTAAACACATGGTTCATCTTCATTTTTGATGAAACCAAACTCTTTGATTACATCATTAAAATGAAGATTCCAACTCCTTGAAGCTTGCTTAAGTCCATAAATGGACCTTTGCAACTTGCATACCATATTGGCATTTTTTGGATCGACAAAACCCTCAGGTTGTGTCATGTACACATCCTCTAAGAGATTTCCGTTAAGGAAAGCGGTTTTGACATCCATTTGCCATATCTCATAGTCATGGTATGCAGCTATAGCCAACAGAATCCGGATGGATTTAACCATAGCAACTGGTGAGAAGGTTTCATCATAGTCTATACCATGAACTTGTTTGAAGCCTTTCGCAACCAATCGCCCTTTATAGGTAATCACATTACCATCCATGTCGGTCTTTTTCTTATAGACCCATTTGCACCCTATGGGTTACCCCTTCAGGTAGATCAACCAAGGTCCATACCTTGTTTTGATACATGGATTCCATTTCCGAATTCATGGCTTCTAGCCACTTCTGGGAGTCCGGACCCGCAACGGCCTGCTGATAGGTAGTGGGCTCATCCTCACATATGAGCATCACATCTCCGGTATGAGTCACGAGAAATCCGTATCTCTCAGGCTCATGCCGAACCCTATCCGACCTACGTGGTCCATGTGTTACAGGAACAGGATTCTCATCCACAACACCTTGTGGTTCCTGTCCTTGTTCCATCTCAGTCTCTAGATCTCGAACTTCTTCAAGTTCTAGTTGCCTCCCACTGATTCCTCTAGAAATAAACTCCTTTTCTAGAAAAATCGCAGTCCGAGCAACAAACACTTTGTTGTCGGTGGGAGTATAAAAGTAATACCCTTTGGTTTCCTTAGGGTAACCTACAAATAGGCACTTCTCGGATTTAGGGCCGAGCTTATCTGAAGCTTCACGTCTTACGTAAGCCTCACAGCCCCAAATCCTCATAAAAGACAAACTGGGACGCTTCCCAATCCATATCTCATATGGTGTCTTTTCGACCGATTTAGATGGAACATTGTTTAGTGTATAAGCAGCAGTCAACAATGCATGTCCCCAAAAGGATAAAGGAAGGTTAGCTTGACTCATCATTGAATGAACCATGTCCAACAAGGTTTTGTTCCTCCTTTCGGATAAACCATTCCATTGTGGCGTACCCGGTGGAGTAAGCTGTGATACTATACCACAACCCTTTAGATGATCAAGAAATTCTCGGCTCAAGTATTCACCACCTCGATCTGATCGAAGCATCTTAATACTTTTACCGAGTTGATTTTGTACTTCATTCTTGAATTCTTTGAACTTTTCAAAGGATTCGGATTTGTGTCTCATTAGATACACATATCCAT